>CAUYQG010031018.1:0-26169 GCA_963574415.1 Tarsius wallacei | reverse complement strand
TCGGTTTTTTTTTTTTGAGTTGGAGTCTCACTCCCTCACCCAGACTGGAGTGCAGTGGCCGCTCCCGGCCACTGCAGCCTCGACCTGCTGGGATCCGGCGATCCTTCCGCCTCAGCCTTCCAAGTAGCTGGAACTACAGGTGCGCGCTACCACGCCGCCCGGCTGATTTTTTTTGATTTATTGTAGAGATGAGGTCTCGCTTGCCCAGGCGGGTCTCGAACCCGCGGGCTCAGGCAATCCACTCACCTCAGTCTCCCAAAGGCGCGGGATTACAGGCTGAGCCACCGAGCCCGGCTTGAAATCGTTTTTAAAGCTGACCTTTGGAGGCTGTCACTATTCCTCTAAGAAGAGTGATGAGCAGAGGGAGATCATTTTTCCTTTCTGCTCCACCAACCTCTAGTAGGACAAGCTTAAAATTCCATGAATCCAAAAAGTGAGTAGACAGATGCTGACGAGGATGCCATGAGAAGGGCTTGACCCGGGGCTGAGGGAAAGCTGACTTTTAGCCTGCCCCTTTCCATTCTCCTTTCCATTCATTGCCATATGCTTTTTTAAAAATTAAAAATCTGCTTTTCCTTCTTTTTTCATATTTTCACTTTCCCTATTAGAAAAAAATTTTTTAAGCCAAATTTAGCAGTGGGGGGGTTGTATACCAACTTAAGTGACACTAATGTTAATAAGTTCTGATAACCCACTACCATTGGATCAGCCTATTAGACTATGTTTTTAAAAATACAGAAAAGTAAAAGTGGGAAAAAGTGACAGTTGTCCATTTCTCACCATCCAATAGTAGTCACTTAACAGTGGTTAGTTGCTTTTAATCCCCTTTTAAAAGTCAACATTTGAAAAGATACATACATACATACATGTGAATATATTGTGTTATTATTTTAAGTTAAGAATATTCTAGATAAACCTTGAGGTTTCTTTGCTCTCTATTTCCATTTCACTTTGCTTTTTCCCTCCCTAGAGGGCCTCTAATTGCAGTTTGCAACAATCCTCAAAGAGAAATTAGTTTTACATGCATATATTTACCGATTAGAAATAAATAACATTGTCATTTTGCATTTCACCAAATTTACATAAATTGTCATCTTGCTGTATCATCTTTATATCTTGCCTTTTTTTCCCACTCCACTGCATGCTTTCAAGATTCATTTATGTAGCTACTTGTGAGTTAATTCAGTCCTTTCATTGTTATATGATCATCCATTGTATATGTATATTTTGCTTTTTTATTTCCTTATCAATGGCTGTTTAGGATGTTTCATTTTTTTTCCTCGATTGCCAACATTGTTGCAGAAAACTTTCTCAAGCACATAAGGGAGATTTTCTCCAGCTAAATTCCTTGAAGTGGAATTGCTGGATAAGCGTTTTCAATTTCGATAACACCAAATTGCTCCCCCGAGGGCCATACCATTTTACAACGCCATCACATACATACAAGAATACTTGTCTTTCCTTACTTGGCAACATTTTGTCATTCTTATGGGGGGAAAAGTTGGCTTCTTTTTCTTGTTTTTATTTCCAACTAAGAGTAAGGTTGAACATCTTTACATATGTTTTTTAGTCATTTAAATTTCCTCTTTTGGAAGAGATATTCTCTTGATACACAGGTAGACTCAATGTTTGCATACACGTTTGTAATAGAGACAGACTTGACGTTTTCTTTACTTTTGCTATTTTCCGTTTGATGTTAAGATTAGACTAGCCTCATGGAAAGTGTTGGATAGCTTTCTCTGTCTTGTTCATATTCCAGCGAAGTTAGCATTAGATAGCCTTACTCCAGCAAATCTATCTTGGCCTGGGCATTTTGGGATTGGAGTAGGTCCTATAATACCATTTCAGTTTCATGGATGATTATTAGTCTACTTTTGTTCTTACTCCAAGTTTTGTGATTTGTATTTTTGACAAAAACTACTTCTTTACTCTAATTTTTCAAATGTATTGGTATACTATTGGTTGATGTGTCGTCCTATTCTCCCTAAAATTTTTACTCAATCTGGTATGACCTTTTTGCCATTTACAGTATCAGCCATTTACAGATCATTTTCTTGATCAATTTTACAAGAAGTTTGTCTATTTTATCAGTCTTTAACAGAACACTAGCTTTTGGCTTCTACAATCAACTTCATTTTCTTTTGTCTTTTGTTTTACTCATTTCTGCTTTTTCATTATTACTTTCTTCTGCTTTCTCTGGGTTTATTTAGAGGTTATTTTTCTTCCTCATACATAGGACAATTAACTCTTTTACATTTTTTCGTTTTTTTAAATAAGTATACTTATGGCTCTAAGTCTTCCTCTAATTATTGGGTCAGTTTGCTCCCAGAAGTTTTATGTCAGGCTTTCATTGTAACTTATTTCTAAATATTTTTGTAATTTCCATATTGGTTTTCTTTTTAATCTGTGTTCTTCAGTTTCTAAATGCACATTCTTTTTCTTTTAAAAATGTGTGATAAAATCATTCAACAGACAAAAAGGTATAAAAATTAATATAATGAGCATCTATGTCCATGCTCCTGTATTCATCACCCAACTTAAGAAATAAAACTCAAACGTATGCTTATCATTTTACATTTTACTTTTTATAAGTGATATACATGGTTTGTTTTTTTTTAAAAAAAACAAGTTCAATCTGACTTCCTGACCCCTTCCCAGAAGCAACTGTAGTTACTAATTTAAGATGTATTTGTGTGCTGTATGGGTTTCTTTCTGTTGTTGATTTTTAAATTTACTGCATTGTGGTTCATGAATGTCATCTACAGATTCTTTGGAATTTATTGAAGCTTCCTTTGTGGCTCAGTATATAGTCAATTTCTGTAAATGCTCCAAGCACATTTGAAAAGAACAGATAATAGACCAAAGGTCTTTTTCTAAAATACAAACTTGATCTCATCGCTACTGTTAGCGTCGATAGTCTTCAGGTACATACAACAAATTTATGTACACAGAGCACTTATACATTTTAGGGGCCACTTTCAGAAGACCTTGGGCCTGTCATAGCGGTCCAGAGTCAGAGGGCCCAAGGGCTGCACGTCAAAGGGCCTGATAAATTCTCCTTGAACCCACTAAGGAATGGGCCATCTTCTGAGTAGAGTTGTTCTGAGGCAGGCTAGTCACCCTGTGGGTATCCCTCAGCATCGTGAACCCCAGTCCTTCTCACTCCGCCTCACCAAGACCTCCAGCTGCCGCACCACCTCCATGCAAGTGGGTCTGCCCTCTCTCCTCTTCCTATTTCTGCCTGCCTGTGCCACAATGGATTGCTTCAAAGCAACATCCTCCAGTTGCTTTGCCTTCTAGAATCAGGTGCATTTGGCCAACCAAGGCTCACAAGGGATGAACTTGACAGAGCTTCTGCTCTGAGGTCCCCGGGATGGGGATGGGAGACTGGGGGTGGGGAGGGGGGTCAGATATTCCATCATCATCTCTGCATACTTACGGCTTCTACTGTAGCTGGACCCTCCCTTTGGCATTCCCCTCGGCATCTGTTCCAAACCTGCCTCTTCTCCTCAAATACCCTCATCCCCTTTATTCAGCAGAATGATATGTTTGCTACTTTATGGAGAAAATAACCAACATCAGGGTGAGCCTTTATTTAGCCATTTTCACTTCCTCTCCTCCTGTTTCAGAAGTGTCCCTCTTTCTTCCTAGGGTAAGAGTGACCCTGTCTCCATATGTCCTTGACCCTCTTGTCTGTTTTTATTCTATGAATCATCTCCTCTGCTCCCGAGTCTTCAAGGCTTCCCCTTCCTAAACCATACTTCCTGAAAGAGCAGTCAGTGCTCTTTCTCCAGTCTAGCCGCCATCTTTGCTCCTCCTGGAGTCCAATCTGACTCCCTCCCCAGTCTATTGAGTCTGCCCTTGCTGGCTATCCTTCTGACATGTCTTTCCTATATGCCTCTGATACCACTCAGTCTTGAATCTCTTTTTACCTCCTTTCTTGGCCCTTTGATCTTGAAATGTCAATGTTCCCAATGTTTTCTGTTCTTGGTCTTCAGTTTTTACCTGTCTACACACTGGGAAAGCACACGCTTTACCAAAAGCTATGGTCTCTCCCAAGCTCTAAACAAGTGCTGCCAAGGGAGAAAGCCGGCCCATTGTTGTCAGACATCCCCACTTTTCAAGTGAGCACTCAGATATCCCAGGGTTTTGTGTGAAATGTCTCAACTTTAAATATTGATCATGGGCTGGGTGTGGTGGCTCACGCCTGTAATCTCAGCACTTTGGGAGGCTGAGGCGAGAGGACTGCATGAGCCCAGGAGTTCAATACTAGCCTGGGCAACACAGTGAGCCCTCATCTCTGCAAAAAAATTAGCCAGGCATGGTGGCACACGCCTGTAGTCCCAGCTACTCAGGAGGCTGAGGGGGCAGGATCACCAGAGCTCAGGGGGTTGAGGCTGTGGTGAACTGTGATTGTGCCACTGCACTCCAGCCTGGGTGACAGAGTGAGACCCTGACTCAAAAAATAAATTAAATGAAATAAAAAATAAATATTGGTACTACATGGAATTTTAAAAAATGCATCGTACAAGGTGAACAATACATAGATGTTCCTCCTTAGGGCTGTTTCCTTCTCTTATTTCACTGCCCATTAGGTAGTTTATAAAGTACTTTATTAGTAATGAGAGCTCACATTTATTGAGGACTTACCACATGCCACTCTTCTCAGTGGTTTGTGTTTAATCTTCCTTTAACCTTCACAACAATCCTAATGACAAGGTGCTATTACTAAACCTGCTTTATAGATGAGCAAACTGAGGCTGAGAGCTTGAGTATAGTTGTCCCTTAGTATCAGTCGGGGATCGAGTCCAGAACCTCCGTGGATACCAGAATTCTCAATGTTCGAGTCCCTTATGTTATGGCAAAATATTTTGGCATATAACTGACATAAATCCTCCTGTATATTTAAAGTCATCTCTAGATCACTTATAGTACCTAGTACAATGTAAATGCTATGTAAGTAGCTGCTACACTTGGGTTATTTTTAAATTTTTTATTATGCTTATTGTTATATCATCATTGGTTTTTTTCCTTCCCCAAGTATTTTCAATCCACAGTTGGTTCAATCCCCGAACGGGAAATCCGCAGACACTGGAGGGATGACTGTACTTCCTTCTGGGTCTCAGAGATACTGCATTTAAGGACCAGGATTCAATCTCCACCATTTAGTTCCAGAGCTTAAGCTTTTAACCACAACTTTACTGCTTTCCCACTCAGCAGATAAGGAAACTGAGGTCCAGAGGTTGTCCAAGGTCACAGGAGTGGTAAGTGGTCCAATAGGGGTCTGAGCAACTCTCACAGAGGTAGATATCTGCACTTACTCCTCTCCTGTAATTAGTTACCTATTTCCCTCTGCTAGTCTGTGTCCCCAGCTCTCAGACTAGAATACAAATATGCATGAAATAAATGCCTTGGAGATTCTACTCACTTCCATGAATGCATTCATTTCCTTTTCACAACAATCCCTAGGTGAGAGGACAGCCAACATTTAATCAGCACTTCCATGGGACAATTTCCAAGTGCCATGCTACTGACCACCTGACACACATTATCTCACGACCCTGACGTGTAAGGACTATTCCCATTTAATGGAAGAAACTAAGGCTCAGAGCAGCTCAGGGTCTGGTCTAACTCCGGCAACACGTAAGTGGCGGAGCCAGGATTCTAGCTCGGGCTGTATGAAAACAGACCTCATTCTAGACCATGAGGCCGTGCCACAGATGGGGAAACTGAGGCTGGGGGCAGGGCTAGCTTGTATCCGCGGAGTCGTGGCCAATGAAGGCAGCACAGACTGCACGCCGGCTTCCTCCTCTTGGGTCGGGGGTGCCTCCGCGGTGCTGAGGGCGAAGGGCGACAGGCGAAAGCCCCTTCGAGTTAAGTAGATCTCGCCTGCGCGGGAAGCCGCATACTCGCGACGCGACCCACGAGGGGGAAGCACCATGGCAACAGCCTGGCTACGAGAACCGGAAATACGTCACCCAAGGGGCGGGACGCCGGAACTCACCAATGGGAGAGCCGGATTTGCGTTCGCCCCGCCCCAAAGGAAGCCGAGCCCGCCTTCCGACACAGCCGCGGGCACAGTCTGGTCGGCGCTGGGGTCCCGCGGTGGGTAGACGCGGGGCGCGGGGCCCAAGGGGCAGGAGGGGGGCCTGGAGAAAGGCGAGGACGGAAAGGGGAGGACGGAAGGTGGGGCCGGGCGAGACCGGCGGTGGGTCAGGCCCCGGGGTCGGCCCCGTGGCGGCGACGGCGTGCGAAACGAGGGGCTTCTGCTTTCCTGAGGGGGAAACTGAGGCCCGAGAGGGAAGCGGAGGCGAGTAGCCCGGATCTAGCCCCTCGACACACACACACTCGTCGTGATATTAGGCGGAAAAAAGCAAAACAGGAAATTCCCTGCAGCCCGGGCGTCCGTCTGAGGGGGGCCCGGCCTCGGCGGCCTCCCCCTCCCTTCCCGCGCCGCCCTCTGTGCTCCCCGCCGTTGGTTGCACAGAGCTTCTTACCTGGTCCGGGCCCCCAGCCCCTCGTTTTTACCTGTATCCACTCGTGTTTTCTGAGTCGGGGTCTCCCTCTGCCTCCCGGGCTGGCGTGCCGCGGCCTCGGCCTCCTGGGCTCAAGCGGTCCTTCCTTCTCGGCCTCCGGGGAAGCCGGGAGGACGGGCGTTCCCCACCACGCCCGGCTGGTTTGTAGAATTTTTGTGAAGGCGAGGTCTCCTGCTGCCGCCCAGGCTGGTCTCGAATGTCTGGGGCCAAAGCAGTCCTCCGGTCTCGGCCTCCCAAAAGGCTGGGAGGGCAGGCGTGAGCCACTTTTATTATTCACTCCTTTTTCACGGTTCCGTGGACTGAGAGTGCCTTTTTTTCTTGCTTTTTTTTTTTTTTTTTTTGAGTTGCAGTCTCTTGCCCATGGTGGAGCAGCTTCGACTCAGCCTTCCAAGTAGCCGGAACTACAGGCGCGCGCTACCACGCCCGCTAATTTTCTGATTTATTGTAGAGACGAGGTCTCGCCAAGTCGCCCCGGCGGGTCTCGAACCCCTGGGCCCAGGCGGTGCTCCCAACGTGCTGGGATCGAAGGCGTGAGCCACCTCGCCCAACCGAGTGTCTTGAGAACAGGAGTTGAGCTTCGTATTGCGACCCCTGTCCCGGTCCCTAGCTCCTGCGTGTGACCTTGTGCCTTTTTAGCCCGTTTTCCGCATCTGCAAAGTGGGGGCAGTCATGCTTTCCTCCTAAGGTTCTGACGAGGATAAAATGAGGCTGGCGCATCAAGCCCCGGCGTCGCGTTGGCGCTCGGCACAAACGGCGTGCCTGAGATGTGCTCGTCCCACCCGTGTCTCGCTGGGTAGACCGCCTCCCTGGGGAGCCCTCCCCCGCTCCCCGCCACCCCTCTTCATAAAGACCGCGGGCGGAAACGCAGACCCAGGCACGTCTCTTTGTGCACCTCTTCCAGCCCTGCCCTCCCGGCCCCTTTCCCCCATTTTAGAGCCTTTAGTCCTATTCTGTACCGCATTCTTCTCATTAACATTTATTTTGACAGTTATTAAACCTTCACATCTTTTAAAAATTGTATGTGGCCGGGCTGGGTGGCTCAGCCTGTCATCCCAGCACTTCGGGAGGCCGAGGCCAAATAATTCCCTGAGCCCAGGGGATCGAGACCAGCCAGGGCAACTTGGTGTGACCTCGCCTCTACAATAAATCTAACAAAAACAAGTCGGGCATGGTGGCATGCGTCTGTAGTTCCAGCTTCTTGGAAGGCTGAGGCGGAAGGATCGCCTGAGCCCAGCAGGTCGACCCTGGGGTGGTCCTGAGTGTGCCACTGCACTCCAGCCTGGGCGACGGAGTGAGACTCCAACTCAAAAAAAAAAAAATTGTGTGTAACATAGCTTTAACATTGTGTGGACATGTAAGTTTGAACAAAAACACCCATGTACCCACCACCAAGTTAAGAAACAGAGCCGGGCCTATGGCTAGCGCCTCTAATCCGGTCACTTTGGGAGGCTGAGGCGGGAGGATTGCCTGAGCCCAGGAGTTTGAGACCAGCCTGGGCAATTATAGTGAGACCCTGACTCTATTAACTAAGTTAACAAAAAGAAATATAAATAGAACATTATTTACATTCCCAAAGCCTCCATTGAATTCTTTTCATCACTCCCCAAAGATGACCCCTGACCATATATTGTGTTACTTGTTCCCTTGCTTTTCTTTGTAGTCTTTACTGTCTATGTGTGTATTGCTAATGAGTGTAATCCATGGTTTTGCCAAGTTTTGAATTTTAAATAACGGGGGTCCTAAAATGCATTTTGTGTGGCGTGCTTTTTGCACAACACATGTGTTTTTGAGATGCATCTGTGTTAATGTGTGTAGCTGTACTTCACCTTGATTGCTGTTTTGAATTCCATGGTGTGATTATAATTGTTTTGTGTAGCTATTCTTTTATTGATAAGCATGTATACGATTTCCAGACTTTTGTAATTACATGGTGCTTCTATGAAAACATGATTCTTGAGGCAAATGTGGAAATCTCTGCTGGGTGTATACCAAATAGTGGACTCTGGGGATATGCATAATAGCAAATGGTCTGAAATGACTGTAAGTATTTATACTGAACCAGCAGTGGTAGAAATGACAATTTCAACCACATCTTTTCAAGTTTTTGCCTATCTGGTGGCAGGTGAGGCTTTTTTTTTTTGAGACGGAGTCTCACTCTGTCGCCCAGACTAGAGTGCAGTGGCCGCTCCTGGCCACCGCAGCCTTGACCTGCTGGGCTCTGGCGAGCCTTCCGCCTCAGCCTTCCAAGTAGCTGGAACTACAGGCGCACGCTACCACATCTGGCCAATTTTTTTTTTTTTTAAATTTACTGTAGAGATGAGGACTCGCCAAGTTGCTCAGGCGGGTCACGAACAGGTGAGGCATTTAATTGTGTTTTTTATACTCATTTGCCTGATAACATTGAGATTGGGCACCTCTTTAGTGTATTTATTAGTCATTTGTGCATTCCCTTTTTGTTGCCCTTTTTTCCTTCACAATTGTCTTTTCCACCTTAATTTATAGTAGTTCTTTATATATTTTGAATATGAATCTTTTGTATTTTGTGGCATATGTGTTTCAAATACCCCCCCACACACATACACACCTCTGGTGTTTTGGTGAACAGAGTTTAATTTTGCAAAGTCAAATTTTGTATTTTCTGTGGGAGATGGGGTTTCGCTAAGTTGCTTAGGCTGATATCAAACTCCTGACCTCCCACCTCAGCCTCCCACAGCGCTGGTATTACAGACATGCACCACTGTGCCTGGCCTACAAAGGCAAATCTATCAGTATATTCCTTTGTGATTTGTAGTTTTTGTATTTTTTAAAGAAATATTTTCCTACCCTTGGGTCATAAAGATTTGCGTTGTCTGAAAGTTTTATAATTTTTTTTTTTCTTACGTCTTTAGCCCTCTAGAACTGATTTTTGTGTATAATGTGTGGTAAGGGTCAGATTTCATTTTGTTTTTCACAGATGGGGGATAAGTTTTCCTGGCATCTTTTGTTGAAAAGTTTTCTTTGATCAATACACCAAGTGTCCACATGTGTACACTTTTCTGTTTGGGAGTCCCCTCTTCTGTTCCATTGGTCTTTGTCCATCCCTGTTCCACTCCACACAATCTGGTGGAACAAGTCCTCCCACCATTATCTTCTCCAAGAGATTCTGGCTGTTTTGCCTCTATGTTTTCTGTGTAATTTTTAGAATAAACCCAGCTAAGTGATTACATGTCATTCATTTTACATTGCTGGATTAGGTTTTTTTTTTTTTTTTTAGGACATATTCCATTAAGACCTGAAGTTTCCTGTCTGAAGATTGATTCCCCATAAAATGTCATTAATGGGTTAAGACTGTTTAGGTTTTCAAATAATTCTTTCCTTATGACTTTGTGCATTAAAACTTCAGATTAATTGTTATAAGTTGTTTATATCATTGTTTAAAAATATTTGTGTCATCTGCATTTAATTTCTCTTTTCATTCCAAATACTGTTTATTTGTAAGTTTTCTCCCTCTTTTGAAAGAGTTTTTCACTTTGTAAGTTTTTTCAAAGAATCATACTGGTTTTGTTGATTTCCTTAGATATATGCTTATTTTTTATTTTATTAATTTTTTGCTCTATATTATTTTCTTCCTTTAACATTCTTTGGATTTAATTTATTTTTCTTTTTATGGCTTCCAAACCCACCACCATTTAAAAAGAAACAAAACTTTTTTTTTAAAATTAGAGTCTCTGTCACCCAGACTGGAGTCTGCTGACCCTTCCACCTCAGCCTTCCAAGTAGCTGGGACTACAGGCATGTGCCACCACGCCCAGCTAATTTATTGACTGACTGTAGAGACAAGGTCTTATCAAATTTCCAGTACTGGTTGCCTCTGCCTCCCAAAGTCCTGGGATTACAGGTGTTCACACCATCATGCCTGGCTTCCTAACTTATTTTTTATGTTCATTGTGCCTGTTCTCTCTTTTTTTTTCTCTCTCCTTTGTTGCTTTCTTTTGGGTTAGTTATTATTTTTTTCTCATTAGATTATTTTGCTTTACTAATTCAGATGTCTCTACTTATGTTTTTTTAAAAAGTGGTTACTCTAAAAATTGTAAATGCAAGTGTAAAATTTATTAATGTCTTTTTATTTTTTAGTCAGAATCTCATTCTGTCACTCAGGCTGGAGTGCAATGGCACAGTTACGACCACCACAGCCTTGACCTACTAAGCTCATGTGATCCTTCCACCTCAGCCTTTCAAGTAGCCAGAACTATAGGTGTGCACCACCATGCCCTGCTAATTTTTTTGATATACTGCAGAGACAAGGTTTCACTCATGTTGCCCAGGCTGGTCTTTAACCTCTGGACTCAGACAATCCTTTTGCCTCCATCACCCAAAGTTTTGGGATTACAAGTATAAGCCACCACACCTGGCCCAAAATTTATTAATGTCTTGATTCTTCTCCCAGCCATCACAAGGATGTTAGAACACTATTTTTGTGTATTTTAATTTTTTAAAAATCTCACAAAATATTCCTTTTACTGTTTCATACAGCCATAAGTCAACTTGGATTTAACCACATATTTACCAATTTCTTTGCTCTTTTTTCTATCCTGCATTTTAAACCTTCCAACTGGTATCTCTTTCTTCCTGAAATATATGCTTTGAAATTTCCTTCAGTGAGGCTCCTCTGGTCACTTACTTTTTCAGGTTTTCATTGTTTGGAATCTTATCTCACCCTGAGCCTTTAGTTGGGTATAGAATTCTCAGTTGTGAAACACACCCTCGCAGCATAGTGAAGATATTTTCCTATTGTGACTGACTTCCATTTTTGCCATTGTGAAGTCAGCTGTCAAATTGTTCTTTTGAAAGTAGTCTGACCTTTTCTTTGGTTGCTTTTAACCTTTAGTATTCTGTGCTTTCACTATGATGTGCCTCTGTGGATATTTACAATTTTATTCTGCTTGAGATTTGATGGGAATCATGATGGCCGTGATTCTTATTATTTGTCCCCACTGCCCAGCCTCAGTGACACCCTTGTCCCCTCTTGCTGGATCCATTCAGTAGACTGCTGACTGGACTTTTTGCCTCCCACTTCCACAGTGCCACAGGAGATATCTTTCTAAAACAGCTTGGCTATACCATCAACCGGCTTAAAGACTCTCAGTTTATAGAGCCTTTAGTCTCCAAAGTGTTCAGGACTTTGGTGAAATTTCTTAGCATGGTACATACTATTCTGTGTCCAGAACAACCACTGGCAAATAAGGGGGTACTTAGTACATAGAAGCTGGATGTATGACTGAAAGAACATGAACCCCAATGATAGGAAATACACTTGATGACTGGCTGGATCTCAGGCTTATGGGGAGGAGGACCTGATGCTCAGATATGTGGTTTGTATGATTCTGTGGACTGCACTGGCTAGACAAGATGATTGACTTGGAAGGAAGAGGGTTGAGGATGGTAGAAGGAGAGGATGAGTCTAGTTGAGGATTTGTTGAGGTGGAGATACTGGTGAGATATTCTTGAGGTTTATCTGGTGGGCATTTGGAGAAACTGGTCATGAGATCTTCCTGAGTGCATCTTCCTGGCTCTGGAGTCGTTGATGATGCTGTTAAAAACAATAGCAACTAGCATTTTTGTGTATCTCTTATGTGTCGGGTTTTTGGCAAGCCCATATCCCATCTAAACTTCATCTATGCTTTTAAGGTAGCTATTATTATCCCTGTTTTAGAAATGAAAATGCTGAGCCTTAGGGAGACAGCAAACATAGCTAAAAATGTTTCTGTGCTATGTTTGCCTAAGGTAACAGTAAATTTCTTGTCAGATCATGGCGTCACCTGAAGTGAATGTTAATACCCCAGAATTTCAAGTCAGAACCTCTAGGAAAAGATCCAGGAATCTTTTTTTTTTTTTTTTTGAGTCAGAGTCTTACTCTGTTGCCCAGGCTGGAGGGCAGTGACAGGCTCATGGCCACCACCTTGACCTGCTGGACTCAGGAGATCCTTCTGCCTCAGCCTTCCATGTAGCTGTAACTACAGGCGTGCACCACCATGCCTGGCTAATGGAATCTGTGTTTTTAATACAGAGGTTAAGTGATTCTTAAGTTTGGGCAGATCTGGGTATCCTTAGTCTTAGTGCCACCTGTCTAGTTCCAGATCCACACTCTTAGCCTGTTTATGATAGGAGCAGGCATTTTGTTTTTTTTTTTTGAGTTGGAGTCTCACTCTGTCACCCAGACTGGAGTGCAGTGGCCGCTCCCAGCCACTGCAGCCTCGACCTGCTGGGCTCCGGCAATCCTTCCGCCTCAGCTTTCCAAGTAGCTGGAACTACAGGCGTGCGCTACCACACCCGGCTAATTTTTTTTTTTTTTTTTTTTATTGTAGAGATTATGTCTCGCCAAGTTGCCCAGGCGGGTCTCGAACCTGCAGGCTCAGGCAATTCACTCACCTCAACCTCCCAAAGAGCGGGATTACAGGCTGAGCCACCGAGCCTGGCAGAGCAGGCATTTTGATCAGGGCCTGTATAATACTTTTATTAACTCTGATCTTTGTGGTCTTGGAAAGATCCCATTTTATTAGCAGGAGATTTAAAAAATAGCCTGCAGTCCTACCTACCATGACAGTTGTTTTATTTGAGGTTTGGGGAAAGAAGTAAACTTTACATTTATTAAGTGTTTACTAGCAGTTCTCTAAGCAATGAACATTATTATAATTTTATAGTGAGAAATGACCTCAGCTAAAATTCTCCAAAGCCATAGATTTGAGCCAAGGTTCAGACTCAGAATTGTCTAACCGTAAAAATAGTTCACATTTATTTAGTGCCTCCTGTGTTACCAGGCTGTTACATGTATTAACTCATTTAATGCTTATAACAATTCTGTAGAGGATGGTTCTATCATTATTCTTCCTTTACAGATCAGGCACTGAAGCGCATGGAAATTAAGTTGCTCAATTTCACACAGTAAATGGTGGAGCCAGGCTATGAACCCAGGGATTCTGGCTCCAGAATCCACACCTCTTACTGCCCAGTGCTAACTTGCTTGACTCATGTTCTTTTCACTTTTGTAAGAATCAGCATGAGGAACTGAGTTTTTAAAACAGTAACAGATTTGTGACAGGCTTGTTAGTGCAAATTAATATAAGAACTATAGGACACTGCTTTTGGTGTGCTTGGAGATGATCATTTTATTTCCTTCTTTTTTAGTGCCTTCACACATGCAGGGTAGTACAAGAAGAGTGGGCATCATGACTGATGTCCATCGGCGATTCCTCCAGCTGATGATGACTCATGGTGTGCTGGAGGAATGGGATGTTAGGCGCTTGCAGAAGCACTGCTACAAGGTCCATGACCGTAAGTAATATGTCCCATTTCCCAGGATACTCTGGTACTGTGTTGATAAGGGACCAGTGACATTGGGATAATACAGTTAACAAGTTAATGTACTGACAACCTGAGCATTCAAGTATCTTTACAGTTATACTAGCCCATCTTTCAAATTTCATCTTCTGCTTTTCTTTTTGTATTTCAAGTAAATCTGATGTTTAGCCCAGTGAGTAAAAACTTGGACTCCAAAGCTGTATAGTTGTTGATCACACCAAGGCTTCAGCACCTGCTCCAACCTCAGTTTTCTTATCTGTAAAGCAGCGATAATAATTGTACTTCATTCATAAGTAAGCATATGGATCAGAGAATTAAGACACATAATGTATACAAAACACCTGGCACAGGGTACGCATTCAGTGGGCTATTGATCATAACAGGGAGGCTTAGCCTTGGCCAAACCTGGAGAGAGTACTTCCCTGACCTGGGTCAGCTGTAGGCATTTGGAGTCCTCTCCAAATTTGGGAGGAGCAAATAAAACAATACTTGGGAAATACTTGGAGACAGAGCCTGGTGCATACCAGGTTCTTAGTAATAAGTTAACGGTAGAAGCAATAGGATCAGTGTTGATAGATCAGTTTAATCAGTATTGGCAAAACTTGTTGAGTTGTGTGTCAATACAGGTAGATCTTTTTTTTTTTTGAAGGTGAGAAAGCAGGATTTATAAAGCTCCCGTAGTGGGAGGAGGCCCGAGGTGGTTGCCCAATACGGGTAGATCTTATTGAGTAGATTTTACTGAGTGAAAAATAAACTTAATAAGCTATACTTACTAAGTCACTGTTCTGTAAAGTAGAAAAAGATTTTCATTGCTTATGGATACATTTGCGTGTAAAGCAATACAAGGACTGGAAGGATGTGCAACACTCATGAGGTGCTTACCTTTGGAGAGACGAGGAGTGGGAATGAGTTGCCATTAGAAATTAAAGGGGAGCTGGGCTCAGTGGCTCAGCCTGTAATCCTGCGCTTTGGGAGGCTGAGGTGAGTGGATTGCCTGAGCCCGTGGGTTCGAGACCCGCCTGGGCAACTTGGTGAGACCTCATCTCTACAATAAATCAAAAATTAGCTGGGTGTGGTAGCGCGCGCCTGTAGTTCCAGCTACTTGGAAGGCTGAGGCGGAAGGATCGCCGGAGCCCAGCAGGTCAAGGCTGCGGTGGCCGGGAGCGGCCACTGCACTCCAGTCTGGGTGACAGAGTGAGACTCCAACCCAAAAAAAACAAAAAAAAAAGAAATCAAAGGGCACTGCATTTTTATCCTGTTGTGTTCTTTTATTCAAAAGACTTGAAGCAAGCATGACATTATTAGCATACCAACTTGACATTATTAGCATAGTCTAATAGTTGTCACTTCTGAGTCTTGGGAATTCAAGTGTTTGGTTTTTCTGCATTTTTGTCTTTCTCTGTATTTTTAATTTTTAAAAGAAAAATGGAAAAAATGAGCCTAGCCAAGAGAAGTGAGAAGGGGTGGGGTTGGGGGCATGACGCACACAGGTGAAGGGATGCAGGAAAGGTGCTGCCTTTAGAGCACTGCACTGTCTGCTATGTCTTACCATGACGAGAGTCAGAAGCCTGATCCCAGAGAGATTAGGGCAAAAGGGAGTAGGAAAGGGGAGAAGTGAGCAAAGAAACAAATATTCTTCCAAGATGTGCAAACAATCCAAAGACTGGAGAGCCCAGAGAAGGAAGAAAAAAAAGATGTGCAAAGAAGGAAGAATGAAAATGTGGCACATTGACTAGAGAAGAGGCAGAGTTGAAGCAGCTGGAGAGCAGCATCTCCTCAAGTGTGTTTGTCAGAGCACCGGTCCATTGAGGCAGTCTTGGTGCATTCTGGGAGCTTGGTGATGCAAGTTAGCCTATTTAACTAGGTTTAATTCTGTGTATCGAAACTTAATTGATCTACTAATAACCTGCCCTGGGAAATCTTAGACAAGAATATACTCTAGTGGTGTGAGGAAAGAGAATACGTTCTTTTGGTGTTAGGCTTACAGATCATGAAGAATCCTGCATACCATAGTAGTGATTTTTTTAACTTATTCCTGTGGACAGTTCAGACCTCTTGAAGTATTTGAAGCAGAGTGACATAATATGTGCTGTGTTTGAGAAAATAGATCTGCTGCAGTTGCCTGAACTGTGGTGGATAGGGATTGTTGGTGAGGGGCTCCTGTATTGAAAGGGAATGTAATACCTGTCAAGCTAGCTTTTCTTGCTCTTTACAAAGTTCAAGAGGACTTTGAATCTACCCCTCAGTGTCCTCCAGAGATGGGCGTAAGAATGCCTGTCTTAATCTTTTATCTACATGGCAATTTAGGCCTTCTCCCTTTTAGGTTTTCCTCTGAGTCCTAAATGTGAGTGTCATTGTTGATGGGGAAGTTTCACAGCTCACTGCAAGGAGCTATATGACGCTTTAGTACTAAGAATGAAAGTATTTTTGCCTTCATTTGACCTTTAGAATTGTTGTGATCTAATTTAGGAAAGTCCTGTAGAATGTGTCTAGGAATTGATTTATTCTTCACACTTTATATATAATTTCCTTGCACCTAGGTAAGGTTATGACTGGGCGGGGGGGACACACAGTATAACTATAGTCTGTTTTCTCCCATCCTTCTTAATATAAAAACAAAAATCTTATTTCTGATCATTCTTGTTGTTAGGGAGATTTTAAAACAAGGAATAGTGGAAATAAATTATCTAAAATTAAGCTAATACTTACAAGACCCAATATTATTTATTTATCTCCTATCTTTTGAAGAGATGGCCAGGAAAGTCCCCTTGCACCAACTAGAAAAATATTTAGCTTCTAAGGAAATTATGAAACAAAGGAGTAATTGAAACTGCAAGTTATTCTAATTGCCGTTTTCCATGGTGTTTGTCTGGTGTATCAAAGCAGTTCTTATTCTGGGCTTTTGTTTGGGCTCTCTTCTTACTGTCACTAAGGGGAAGCAAATTCCCCAATTCTCCAGGCAAGAGAAGAGTTTAGATTTTGTTCTGAAGTTCTAGTGCAAACCTTGAGTCTAGCCTTTCAGAGTGATGCTGGAGATCTGGGTTTTTAGAGGACCTTAGATTTTGAGTCAGGGCTTGTGTCCACATGTATTTCATCCAACAGAGCTTCCTGAGAATCTCATAGGAGCCAGGCCTCTGTGCTACGGACTGGTTGTTTCATTTTGGCTCTCATGAGTCATCACCCATAAGGAGTCAGATAATTCTACTATATAAGGGAGACCCAAAATGCTGGAATTTATTTATAAAAATTATGTATTCTTACAGGTTTAAACTTCAGTCATCTTCCAAGTACTCTCCATTTGATGCAGTATAACTATTGAGACACTTTTTCTTTTTTTTCTTTGTTGAGTTGGAGTCTCATTCTGTCACCCAGACTGGAGTGCAGTGGCCGCTCCTGGCCACTGCAGCCTCGACCTGCTGGGCTCCGGCGATCCTTCCGCCTCGGCCTTCCAAGTAGCTGGAACTACAGGCTCACACTGCCACAGCCGGCTAATTTTTTTCATTTATTGTAGAGATGAGGTCTCATCAAGTTGCCCAGGCGGGTCTGGAACCCGCAGGCTCAGGCAATCCACTCACCTCAGCCTCCCAAAGCGCGGTATTACAGGCTGAGCCACCGAGCCCGGCTGAGACACTTTTTCCACTGCCCAAAAGTGTTTTCGAACTCATCAATTTTGATGCCTTTTAGTGCTTCTGCTGTTTTTTGTTTTACCTCTTCCATATTGGCAAAACGTTTCCCTTTGAGGACTTTTTTCATCTAGGGAAAGCAAAAAAAAAAAAATGTTGCTCAGGGTGAGATTGGTTGAATAGCGAGGGTGGAGCATGGGGGTCATGCCATTGGGTCAAAAACTGCTGAACACTCATGTAAATCACCCATATCATGAAATGGACAAACATGTTGAAAGAATCTCCCCCCCTAAAAAAAAAATTCACTGAAGCTGAACGCAGCCTCTTACAGCACTACCTGGTACACTGATGTTGATGGGTTCCTAGAACATTTAACTAGTGATAGAAGCTTGTACTACAAGAGACCCACCCTCCAGAAAATCATTCCGTTATAAGCCCTCTTGGTCCCCATTGTAAGCCCTCTTGGTAGAAATAGGCACAGGAGGTCTAGGGAGTGGACTTGGGTTTGAAGTTTCTCACTTTTGGCTAAGATGAAGTAACAGGGATGGGTGTATACCTTCCTTCCTGTAACAGTCTAAAAATGGATAAAATATAAAATACTAGACATTACTCAGTGAAGGACAGTGATATCTTGAGAGAAAGGCAATGAGGATTTTTCTTTTCCTCTTAACTTTGAATACATGGTACTTTTCCAGTGCTACTTCTCTAGTTCTCTAGATACCAGCTCAACAATTTATTTTAATTCTTACACTACCTGCCTGGATCCTACAAGTTCAAGGGCCCAGATGCCAGTTGCAAGTCTGGGCCACCTATACTTCTGACTAATGGCTATAAATCGAGGTTTCCACAACTTTTCAATTATGATAATTTGCTTGAATGATTCAGAACTCAGGAAAACACTTTACTTACATTTACTGGTTTTAATAAAGAATACAACTCAGGAACAGCCACATAGAAGAGATGCATAGGGCAAGGTATGGTATGTGTGGGTGGCATGGAGTTTCTTTTTTTTTAATTTAATTTAATTTTTATTTTAAACATATGGGGTACAATTCAGGTTTTGGTATACAAATGGTTATTGTACAGGTAAAGTTTGGGCCTCACTTCGGTCTCCACTTCACCTGGTTTGAGATCAAGTACACTTGTTGATAAAGTGTGCCTCTCCCCTCTCTCCACTGACAGTTTCCTACTACTGCCAATGCCTTTCTTATAGTATGATAATTGTTCAGGGTCCGCTTATGAGTGAGAACATGTGATATTCAGCTATTTGTTTCTGTTATAAATCACTGAGTATTATAGATTCTTTAAACCCATCCAAGTTGCTGCGATGTTCATAATTTTGTCCTTCTTTATGTCTGTGTAATATTTCCATTGTGTATATATACCACATTTTAAAAATCCAGTCTGTTCTCGATGAGCAGCACAATTGATTCCATGTTTTTGCTATTGTGAATAATGCTGCAGTGAACATGCATGTACAAGTATCTTTTACATAGAGTGATATGAGTTCTTCCAGGTCTATTCCCAGAAGGGAGATTGCTGGGTTATATGGAAGGTTGATTTTTAGATCTTTTGGGAATCGCCACACTGTTTTCCACAGAGGTTGTACTAGTTTACACTCCCACCAGCTGTGTAGAAGTGTTCCCTTTTCCCCGCATCCTCTCCAGCATCTGTTTTTTTGAGTGACGTGGAGTTTCAGTGCCCTCTCTAGGTCTACCAGTCTTCTAGCAATTCAGTGTGTTCAACAACCTGGAAACTCAGAATCCTGTCATTTAGAGATTTTTATGGAGGCCTCATTATATAGGCATGATTGATTAGATCATTGGACATTGGTGATTAATTCAATTTCTAGCCTGTCTCTTCCTCCCAGAGATTGGGGGGTGGGATTGAAAGTCCCAAGCTTCTAGTCAATGTTTGGTCATTCTGGTGACCAGCCCCCATTCTGAAACTCTTTAGGGGCTCTTCTCACCTATGTCACTCAAGAAATTCCAGGGGTCTTAGAAGTTCTGTGTCAGGAATCTGAAACAAAGACCAAGTAGCTTTCTTCTGCCACAGACAACAATGGGAGTGAGCATTATGGTAGCCCCAAGCTCACTGCCTTGGCACAGGGGGAGCCCAGGCAGAGCTTGGCAGACTTCTTGCATTGGGAAGCTAGAGATGAAAGTTCAGGGAGACCAAGGCAGCTAGGGTTTGCAGGACAAAATGCTTATAAGTGAGCGCGATATAGGAGATGCACAGAGAGAATACTTGAGATTTCCAAAGTGCCCCACTCCTCAGGGATCCATCTCAGCTGAGAACTGATCAGCAGGGGATCTACTTGAGGCCAGAGAAAGAACCAGTTGAAAGGATTGGGAGAACAATACCTGCAGGGTGTTCCCAGGACCAGATGGCTACTGCCAAACATTTAAGGAAGAACAAATACCACTTTCACCCAAACTGTTCCAGAAAATTGAAGAAAATACAGATTGTTTTGTGAGACCTGCATTATTCTGCTACTAAGACCAGACAAAGATGTTGCAGAAAAGAAAACCATAGACCAAGATCCCTCATGTATGGACATGTTAGCGTTCTAAACCCAGTTTTGGCAAATCTAAGCTAATGATATTTTAAAAGGATGACACAGTATGGCCAAGTGGACTTTATCCCAATTATACAGGGTTGATTTAGTATTTGAAAATCAATCAATGCAATTCACCTTATTTAACTATCTGAAAAAGAAAAATTATGTGTGTTAGGGTACAGGACAGACAGGGTGAGGGTGGAGAGGTGCAGGGAGGCGTGCAGCACTGCTGGAGTTGGCAACCCAGAAGGTGCGTGCTGGCAACCCAGAGATCCGAGTAGATTGCAAAGAATTGTGACACACAGAGGTGAGAGAAGAAAAGATTTATTTAAGAAAAGTTCATCCCCCACAGACAGGGAGTGGGCCTACACTCTAGGCGACTGTGGCCGCGTAGCCCCCCAGAGTCCTGACTTAAATTCTTTTCCTGGAGATGTTGCATGTGACTGCCGTGACTGCTGTGACTTCCTTATCGACCACCTGTGGATGTCTTGGAGAACCTGTGACACAAGACCCATTAATGTTCGCCCACATTATCATAGCCCCTAGAGAAGGGCGTGACAAGGATTCTAATTCTCTTGCACCTTCCCAAACGACATTCCTTAGACCTAATGGAGGGTGTACCTCCCCTTATCTCCTAGGCATTCCCAGTGGGTAGCTTCGGGGGATCCTTGGCTTCCCTGTACATAGTGCCCAATTTACTGGAAGATCGAATCCCCACCTGCTCCCCCTCTGAGCGGTCATAACTTTTGTAATTACAAGTTTCATGACTTTTACAGGCCTTGCCCAATGCATGATGTCTTAGGCCTTGTAAATTCCCTTTACTGTAGGCAAGCTTGATGGCCACTATGAGATACCTCTGATACCTGGAAGCCTGTTTCTGAAAAGACAAAGTCGGTAACGTTAATTATACCTAAAGTGTGCATTTCTCCAAAAGCATAGCTTCCACTTTCTCATTATTGTGTCAGGGTTTAAGAACAAGATGAAAAATGGCTTCCCACTCTCGGTCTGTCCTTTCAATATGATCATCTCAATAGGTGCAGAAAAAGCATTTGACAGAATCTAGGGTCTACCCTGACAAGATGCAGCGGAAGTTTCTTACAGGAAACTAAAGGGATCCTAAGGAGCAGAATATAAACAGGATAAACCGGACTTCAGAGCTTAGAGCACAGGAAAGGAGTCAACAACTGTATAGAGTTAAAAAAAAATCCAACACTTATTGTTGATAAAAATCTTTAGCAAAGTGGAAAAAGAAGGGAACTCCCTTAACCTGATAAAGTGGATCTCTGAAAAGCCTGTAGCTAACGTTATACTTAATGGTGAAAGACTGAATACTTTTCCCCTACTATGAAGAGCAAGGCAAGGATATCTGTTCTCTCCACTTCTGTTCCAGCCAGTGCACTCAGGCAAGAAAAAGAAATAAAAGGCATCTGGATTGGGCAGGAAGAAGTAAAACTGTCTATTCACAGACAACATAATTATCTGTATAGAAAAATCTGATAGAATCTACAAAAAAAATCTACTAGAACTACTAAGTGAGTTTAGTGAGGTTGCAAGATACAAGACCAATATCCAAATATCACTTGTGTTTCTACATACTAGGAATGAATAATCAGAAATTGAAATGAGAGACATCATCATTTATAATTGCATCAGAAATATGAAGTGCTTAGGAATAAATCTGACAAAAATGTGTAAGACCTATACACTGAAAACTATAAAATATTGAGAAAAATTAAAGAAGATCTAAATAGATGGGGAACTCAGTATTGTTTGGCTGGGAAACTCAGTATTGTTAAGGTATCAGTTTTCCCCAAATTGATCTGTAGATTCAAACCAATTTCAATTGAATCCCAGCAGGGCTTTTTGTAGAAATCAACAAGCTGATTCTAAGATTCACATGTAAATGTAAAGGATGTAGAAGAGCCAAAACTATTTGGAAAAAGACAGTCAACTTGGAGGACTAATACTACCTGATTTCAAAACTATTATACAATACAATTGGTGTAATTAGTGATAGATGTGTAGCTAAGTGGGACACAATAGAAAGTCTAGATGGACAGCTGATTTTTGACAGAAATGCAAAGACAATTTAGTGGAAATAGTCTTTTCCACAGTTAGTACTGGAATAATTGGTCACTCATATTCAAAAAAGACCTTGAGCCATACATTACACCGAATACAAAAATTAAGTCAAAAATAAATCATAGACTTAAGTATAAGGCCTAAAACTATGAAACTTCTAGAAGGAAACATAGGCGAGAACTCTTGTGACCAGGGGTTAGGCAAAGACTTCTTGGATCTAACACCAAAAGTATGACTCACAAGAGAACAAATTTATAAGTTGTACTTCAAAATTAAAAACTTACACTCTTTAAAATATACCGTTTAGAGAATAAAAAGACAAGTAAAATACCAGGAAAAAATATTTACAAATCGTGTGTGTGTGTGTGTGTGTGTGTGTGTGTGTGTGTGTGTGTGTTTGAGTTGGGGTTTTACTCTGTCACACAGGCTGGAGAGCAGTGGCACAATCATGGCTCACTGTAGCATTGGCCTCCTGTGCCCTGGTGGTCCTTCTGCCTTAGCCTCCCAGGTAGCTGGGATTGCAGGTGTATGCTATCATGTTGGGCTAACTTTTAAATTTTTTTAATAGAGATAGGATCTTGCTGTGTTGCCTAGGCTGGTCTCGAACTTCTAGGCTCAAGTAATCCTCCCACCTTGTCCTCCAAAGTTCTGGGATTATAGGAATGAGCCACTGCACCTGACAACAAACCATATATTTGAAAAATGACTTTTAATCTAGAATAGAGAACTCTTAAAACTCAACAACAAGAAAGCGTACAATCCAATAAAAAATGAGCAAAAATTTGAACAGATTCTTCACATAAGTTATACAGACGTTAAATGAGCACATGAAAAGATGCTCAACATCATTAGGCATTAGAGAAAGAGAACTAAAACTATAATGGGATGCCACTGCATGTGTATTAGAGTGGCGAAAGTAAAAAAGACCGTGCAAACCAAGTATTAGTGAGAGCATCGAGGAGCTGGAACATTCATATAATGCTGCTGGGAATGTAAAATGCTGCAGCCATTTAGGAAGACAGAGTGACAGCTTCATGTGACCCAGCCAGTCTTCTCTTAGGTATTTACCCGAGATATGAAGATATATGTCCACACAAAGGCTTGAACAGAAGTATCAGAATAACTTTGCTTGTAATGGCCCCAAACTGTAAACACTTAATTATTCATCAGCAGGTGTTCAGATGAATGGACTGTAGAATACTGCTTAGCAATAAAAAGGAATGAACTATTGCTACATGCTAGAATATAAATGTATCTCAAAATGATTTTGCTAAATGGAAAAAGCTAGGCAAAAGAGAGTATGAATTCATTTATGTGAAATTATAGACAATGCATACTTGACTATAAGATAGAAAATAGTTCGGTGGTTGCTTGGAGATGATGTTGGGGGGGTGGGAGAGAGGGATTGCAAAGAGGCAGGAGGAGACTTTTGGGGAGTGATGGACATGTTTATTATGGTAACGGTTTTATGGGTGTATGTGTCAAAACATATTAATAATGTACACTTCAAATGTGTACAATTTATTGTATGTCAATTATACCTCAACTGTTAAAAGGAAAAAAGATCTCAGTTTAAACCCACTCTGCTACTTGGTAGCTGTGTAATCTTGGTCAAACCATGAAACCTTGACACTTCAGTTTCCCTAGGCATTGTCAAGTGTGACTGGAGATGTCTGCCATTCCAGGGTCATTTGGTAAAAATGACTACAATGTGTGGCTTGTGCTTAGTGGCCTGTTTGTGCCCAGTAAATGGTGACATTTGGGGAGATCATTAGGTTTACAAAACATAGCTCATTTTCTTGATGTGGCGAAGCCGAGTTACCTGCATGGAACTGTAGGAAAATAGATGCAGCATCCGGGAATTGCCTCTTTGCTGTCCTGTATATAGGGCTTACATGGAGAAGAAGCACCTTCTTTGAAGTCTGACTCAGAAGAGAGTCAGTAAGTAGTTATGAAATATGTCTTTAGTTCAGTTTCCTGAAAAACAACAGGAAGCCTGAACACTGAAGCCTTCCCAAGGCTCCCTGGGGAGTAGGTGCTCCAGCCTGCTGATTTTGTTGTAGAATGATGTTGAGTTGTTTGGTGGTACCTGACAGGGGTTTGAGGGTGCTCCCAAGCCTGAGCCTGACTCTGGGCTGGAGGCTCTATTTCACTGATTATGTGGGTTTGCTGAGTAGGAGCAGAAAGTTGCCGCAGCCCACAGTTGCAAGTTCACAATTCCCTCAAAGTCATTTGCTTGTCAAGATGTTTTGGGGCTGGTCTTTCTGTTTTTTGATTGAACAGGTTGGTGAACCAGAACTTTTTGTAGGGAATCATTAGGTCAGTCCCCTCTTCTTGCAAACCAGGAAGCAGAGACTTTAGAAGTTTGGGTGCTGCCCAGCCAGTTCTTACACTGGCCCCAGGCCTTTATCACTTTATCACTACTATGTGCTGCCTTCTGAATCAGGCCAAGGTTTGGGCAAGGACTTCCTTGCCTGGAGATTCAAGGCTACTTTTTAAATTTATTTTTTATTTTAAAATAATCTCAAACTCACAGGAGAGTTGCAAGAAGAATCATTTAAGAGTAAGTTACCGTTTTACTTACAATCGTAAGTTACAATTTAAGTTACCTATGCAGTAAATCCCATCTTACCTAGATTCAGTAGGGTGTATTTTGTTTTAGCAAGAACATTCTCCTAAGTAACCACAGTACCACCATTAAAACCAGGAAATTAACGTTGCTATATCACTGCTATAATCCACAGACCCCATTCAGGTTTCTCCATGTTTCATAATACTGCTTTTTCTAGCAAAGGACCCACCCTAGGTTGTGTGTTGCATTTAGTTGTTAAAGCTCTTTAGACTTCTTAAAGTACAAGTAATTTCTCAATCTTTCATTGACTTTTATGACTGTGACAATTTTGAAGATTATAGACTACTTGTTTTGTAAAACATTGATAGAAATATAATGTGAGCCACTTATGTAATTATAATTTTATGGAAAAATTAATATCCCAAATAACATTTCAACATGTTATCAATATACAAAGTTATTAATGATATATTTTACATTTTAAAAAGATTATGTCTTTGAAGTCCAATGTATATTTTACACTTGTATCATATCCTAACTTAAATGGGCTACATTTTAAGTGCTCAGTAGCTACATGCGCTAGTTGTAGAATGTTCCTCAGCTTAGGTTTGTCTGGAGCCTCCTCCTGATTATATCCAGGTTATGCCTTTTAATTTTGCAGATGTAGTATAGCAGTGGTGTTGTGTTCTCTCTGCATCCTACCAGGTGGGATACAGCGTTGGTCAAGATAGGTCTGCCAGATTTCTCCACTGTGCAGTTACTCTTCTTGTGTGATGAGTAAGCGTTTTGTGGGGAGGTTCTTTGAGACAAAGAACAAGTATCCATTGGCATTTCTTCTCTACATTTTTTCTTCTTTTCATGGTTGCTAGATTGCTGTCAGGTACTGTTCTGTATACTCTCCAGCACTAACGTTTTGTAGTTGTGCCATTTTGTTATATTTTATGTTAAGTTAACCCTTTGCACTTGGAGACATCTCATGGATCACCTATCAGCAACTTGACCGCATTTTTTAATGAAATAGTGAAAAACCAATCACTTCATATTAAATAGTATAGCATTGGAACCAATTATTTTATTGAAATGATATTTAGCTTATGATGGAATTTTGGACATCGAGGGACTTATTTATGACAAAAAAGATCGAAAATTTTTTTTTTTTTTTGAGTTGGAGTCTCACTCTGTCGCCCAGACTGGAGTGCAGTGGCTGCTCCCGGCCACCGCACCCTAGACCTGCTGGGCTCCAGCAATCTTTCCGCCTCAGCCTTCCAAGTAGCTGGAACTACTGGCACGCGCTACCACACCCGGCTAATTTTTTTTATTTATTGTAGAGATGAGGTCTCACCAAGTTGCCCAGGCAGGTCTCGGACCCGCGAGCTCAGGCAATCCACTCACCTCAGCCTCCCAAGCCGCGGGATTACAGGCTGAGCCACCGAGCCCGGCTTCTACTGAATTTTTTAT
>CAUYQG010031011.1:42500-101875 GCA_963574415.1 Tarsius wallacei | reverse complement strand
GCTTTTGGTTAAGAAACCAGAGTACTGAGCTGAACCTCGTATAACACAAGCTAGATTTCCAAACAGTGGGTGGGAGTGAGCACTGAGTCTACAAATTCTCCCCTAAGTGTTGGTTTTCGCTTTTGTGTTTTTTATAAGCTTTTTGCCCTTTTGCTTTGGACTTAAAGATTGTGCTCTGTGGAGTTCTGCATTCTTCAAGTGACACGTATGAGAAGAAAATAAGTAAACTGTCCAGACAGAAGAATTAATAAAACAAGGAGAAAATAACCTAGTCTGAAGAATCCAAATGTTCTTACTCAGAATCTGATTCGGAAAGTCCAATTTCATGAACAAACTCCCAATCCCCTGCCCCAAAACGGAACGTCTCCAGGTGTAGACTGTGGTGGGATAAACACTCCACACAGATTTCAAATACCAAGAGTAATGTGGGCGTTTCCCCTGCCGCCTCCCTTCCCTGTCACTTGAAATCCATGTTAATGATGTCAACTTTATGGCTTGTCAGAAACATAAAGTGGCTGCCGATTTTATAGTGTTCCTCCTACCTTCTGGATGGTTATGTTACATTGTGAAATAAATGTATGTCCCCCCAGCCCCCACAATCCCGTGCATTTTTCAGCCTAAATGGTTAGTGTGTGGGTTTGGTCCTTGGCTGCTGGTGGAATGAAGTCATAATTCCAGGAGTCCAGGAGAACCAATCAAAAACACGCCGCCGCTTTGTGGATGGATAGACGCAGCTAAATGGGTGTCTACCTGGAAAGTTGTCATCTGGCGTGAGCATGGTGAGTGTTTCTGAGCAGCTAACTCATGTGTACTCAACAAATTTGGCTTGGCTGCTGCTGGAGCTGCCCTGTGGAAATTCTCAGCGTACATTTGTTTGATTGAGCCGTCATTCCCAGTTGATCTGCAGATGATCTGTGCCACTTTGTTTAAACGTCCTGGTGTGGCTTTTTCTATATATACAGGGAACAGGCAGTATGTTTCTGTGATAGATTAAATGGAGGTGAAATTCGAGAGTGACTCCTGTTTTTGATTCCGGCGTTCTCAGACAGGTGGGTCTGAAATGATCAGGAATGTCACATTCAAACACGGGGAAAACGCAGAGCCCTTTTGATTTAAAACACATTACCCTGAAGACATGCTTGCTACCGTGTTCTCCTGGCACAAGAAGCTCCTGGGATTCCCCTTCTAAACATACGCCCTATGGGTTCCTTCTCAGCATCCCCTTCAAGTGTCCAGAAACAGGAGACACAGTGCCGCTGAGAAGCACAGGGTGAGAGGGACGTGGGACCCAGGATTGAATGCACAGTCAGCCAAAGCTGATGCTCCAGATGCCCTGCACGGCTCCACAGGAAACCCAACACCACAGCGCCATGCCCCGCTGAGGGCTCACAGAGTGGCCGCCTGTGTGCCGCGGCAAAAGCACTTCCTGAAGCTAATCTTCCCAGATAGGCTCTCGGCTTAATAGCCAAGGGGTCTGCCACTAAGTGCCGGGGTCTGGGCCCCGTCAGCGCGATGTCTCCACTCTGCCAAGCCCCAGACACCACGTGATCCGCGTGTGCTCCACACCCTCTGCCCTGGCTCCCGTGCATGTGGCAGACCAGGGCCTGCCTGAAGCCGGGTCCCCTGCCCGGAAAACATGTCTGCGACCAGTCTGCCATCATGCCTGAACCTCCCCCACTCCCCCATGAAGCCTCATTCCCTTGGCTCAAAGCAAAGCCACCTACAAGAGTCCCGACCATCAATTGTGATTCCTTCCATTTCCATGTAAGCATTGACTCAAGCTGCACGGACAGAAGGTGCACCCCAGATGCCACAACGGCCGGCCTCGCTCCTGGCCTCCAAAAGTTGCATTTCATCAGGGAAGGGGGGCAAGCAAGGTGAACACAGCACCCAGGACTGGCAGACTCCACCCGAGACTCAGGGGAAAGTCACGCTGTCCTGGGGTGGAAGAGGCTAGGAAAGGCTGCCAAGATGTGTTCCCATTTCAAAAGGGGAGGACAGGACGAGGAAGAAAGGCAGTTGTGAAGGAGCTTTCCAGAGAAAAGATAAGGGGAGAGAGATCATAGCAGGAAGAAGAAAGGACATGCTTACGGGAGTGGAGTGGCACTCCTCTGCACTCCCTGGTTCCTGGTGGGAAAGAGTAGGTAGAGGGGCAATGTTAGCAGGAGGCCCTAGCATGCCGAGACCAGGAGCCCACCCCTCTCCTGTGGGGAGCATGGCACCGGTGGCAGGTCTCAGGTGAGAGCGGAAAGCTCCAGGCTGCACTCAAGGATGGCCCCCGGATTAACAGAAGAGGACACAGATGGGCCAGGGAGAGGCTGGTAACATAGTCCACAGGAGATGGTGAAGGCTTCAAAAGGGGCTGTGACGCCGGAGGATGAGGATATGGGCACCATCTAAGGAGTCAAGTGGAAACATCTGGGGAGGGATGGACCCGATGAGCCCACACGTCGTGGGTTCATTCATCAGTGAGGGCGGCCACCCTGAGGGATGGGCCCCAGGGATGGGGACAAGTGGAGGGAGGATGGGGTGCTGAGCCCTGAGGCAGGCGCCCTGGGCTGTCAGGAGGCCACGGGAGAGCCCTGGGCACCCAGAGCATGGCAAGGGCACACAGCCGGCAGGCCTTCCCCTCACTGGAAGACTCCATGGAAAGCAAAAGATCGGAATGGGGACATAGGACAGATGGAAGAAATGCCAAGTGAGACACGAGCAGATGTCTTCACCAGGTCCTGCGGCCTCGAGGAGTGTCAAACCCTGCCAGACTTTGTCCTTCTGCATGGCGTTTTATGCTGGTGCCCTCGTGCTCCCGCCCTGGAAGCTGGCAACCCCAGCTTGGTGCCGCCTTCCCAAAGCTCAGGAGACACCCCCTTCCCGGCCCGATGCTGCTTGGATGGGATTCCCAGGGAAAGGCCCCAGAGGTCCTCCTTCCCTGCATCGTTTTGACAGGAATGCATTCAGCAAAATTCAGCTTATGTGCTACTTTGTCCCTACCACGGAGGTCTTGGAGGGGAAAAAAATGTCAGTGAGTGTAATTTGTGAAGATAATGTTCAGAACTCACGAAGTGAATGCGGATGCCTTATTACATCGGCATTCTCCACACATGTCTTTCCAGCTCACCCTCCCACCAGACTCCAACCCCTGGAGGCTCCCGGCCCCGCGCCCCCACCACGGGCCTCCTCGGACAGAGGACAGTGGAGCCATCCCCAGAGGGACCTGTTTAGTATTTACTTGTGTGTTTTCTTGTTGGAAAAGAGAGAGAGAGAGAGAAGAGAAAACAGGGAGAGGGCAGAAGTTGGATTTTATTTATTATTGTTTGACATTATTTATGATTATTTTAATTTAGGTCCCGTGTCCCAGGAGACTCATTGCAATGGGTGCAATAGATACCGATAAAATAGTGTCACACACACACATATATTCTTCCACTTCTTTTTTTTACAGGTCATATTTTCTCATACACACACAAAGCAAATCCTGTCAAATTGCAATATACTTCTAGGCATTCTGCTCTGGATTTTCATTTTAAGAAATATAAAAGGAGAGAGAACGAACTACAAGACACTTATTTATTTTATGGACTGATTTGCACCATCCAAAAGAAAAGGCCAATAAATCCCTTGCAGGGAGGGCGTGTGTTTACCATCGGATGGCCATCAAAGCAAATAATATAAGATAAAATAAAAACGAGATAGCAGGGCTCTAGCGTAATTTACACAAGCCTGCATGATTAAGACGCAGCTCAGACAAAAAGCTTCTTTTATTTCGGCCTTTGAAATTTAGAAATCCTATGAACCCTCTGAAAACATAAAAAGACACATTTTGAATATGCTTCCTTAGCTGATAAACATCATAAAATTTGGACTTCCAAGTCTGGCTACACACTTAGCTCTGACTCCGTCCCTGGCTTCCTGAGAAAGCCCAAGTGGAAGACAGACAGAAATGTACATTTTTGGCTGCCGACTCTCTTTGCCTGGGAACTGAGAGACCAAGTTGGTCCCTCTGAGCAACCAGGCGCATGCAGGACCCTGGCAGCCTGGTGGGAGACCACACCACAATCAGAGTCTCTCTGGGGAACCAGACCCTGTTCCAATTCAGGAGTGAGGAATTTGCTTTCCAAATAGCCAAGAGCCGCAATTCTTCCTAGGTTTAAAAAAAGTTGCTAAGAATATAGGAAATAATAATGCAGGGTTTTTATTGGTTGACTCCCCACAAAACATATGTATACACACACAGAGACATGCACACATGGAGAGACACACACAGAGACAGAGAGAGGCACATGGAAATAAGATAGAGACAGAGAAAGACACATACATGCACAGACACACACAGAGAGAAAGACACACAGAGAAACTCACACAGAGACAAACATGCTGAGAGACACACAAAGAAAGACATACAGAGATACACACAGAGACACACAGACATGCAGAGAAAGAGAGGAACACACACAGAGAGAGACACACACAAAGACACACGGAGAGACCAATACACAAAGAGACGCACAAAGAAACACACGGATACACAAAGACACAATGAGAGAGACACGCACACACAGAGACATGCAGAGACACACAGAGAGACACACAATGCCACTCGAGCCTTGCCTTCCTTGAACCGACAAGGGCCTGTCTTCCCTCAGGGCGCCCATGGAAGGAAGGCATTTTAAAAGGAGCACTTTGAGCCGGGCTCGGTGTCTCAGCCTGTAATTTCACACTTTGGGAGGCTGAGGTGAGTGGATTGCCAGAGCCCGCGGGTTCGAGGCCCGCCTGGGCAGCTTGGCAAGACCTCATCTCTACAATAAATCAAAAATTAGCCGGGCGTGGTAGCGCGCACCCGTAGTTCTAGCTACTTGAAAGGCTGGGGTGGAAGGATTGCCGGAGCCCAGCAGGTCGAGGCTGCGGTGGCCAGGAGCGGCCACTGCACTCCAGTCTGGGTGACAAGAGTGAGACTCCAACTCAAAAAAATAAAATAAAAGGAGCACTTTGCAATGGCGAAGGCCTACCCACACTCAAGCAGGCACAGGGCAAACTGGAAACGAACTCCTACACGTCTGCCAGACAGGCACAGGCCAAAGAGCCCCGAGCCAGCCTCTACCAGCCTCTCAGGACAGCACAAGCAGGCCTGTGGCCATGGGGGCCGCTGGAGGGGCCTCTGGCCCATCGGCCCACTCCCTGCAGCCTTCCCCGCCATCCTCAGACCCAGAGACCCAGCTGAGAGAGGCTGGCTGCCTGGCACCTGCCCCACGGGGGCACAAGTGACGGATGATGATGGATCGCAGCCCCACAGGGCCGTGTGAACTTCCCAAGATGCTGAGTATGCTTGGGAGTCCCCAGGCCCAGGCTCCACAAAGGCCTCCAGGGAAACCCTGCCCTTGCCTGCCTGCCGCAGAGCCCCTGCAAAAACCACAGCCGGCTGGGCTCTGCTCTGTGCACACAGAGGCGGCTTGAGCACGGTCAGGGACGGGGTGTAGCCCGGAGTGAATCTTTCACGAACACCCACGCTTACGGCCCAGCGAGAGGCTGAAGGGCCACTCTGGCCTCTCCAGGGGAAGTTGTCAATTGATGGACACTTGTGGGTCACGGCCTTCCAAGCCCTCTCACTCTGCTAGACAACATGGTCGGAGGTTGCTTCTCTATTACTAATCTCTCTCTCTCGCTCTCTCTTTCTCTCTCTCTTCTCTTTCTCCTCTCTCTGCCTTCTCTCTCTCTCCCCTCTCTCCTCTCTTGCTCCTTCTTTCTCCCCATTCTCTCTCTTTCTACCTTTCTCCCCTTTCTTTCTTCCGTCTCTCTCTCTCTCTCTTTCTCCCCACTCCCCCATTCCCTCTCATTAGATCTTTCTATGACACCCACAAAAGTTCTCGGAGAAATACAACTGTGTCAGGCAAAAGGTACAATCATAAATTTGTTCCTAACAGACAGACAGAATCACAGCTAGAACTAGACACGCATAGGAGAATCGTTCAGCGTTATCACAATCGAGGCTGTAAATAGAATGTAGCACTAGTTCATCTGAGCCGGGGGTCCTCGACTTACCCAGGTCGTTGCTTGCTGTGCACATTTTCAGCTTGTGCGGTGGAAAGCAACCGAGGGCCTTATGGCTGCCATTGGTCTCTTGGAACGTTCCAGGTCAATACAGAGTGAATAGTACCACGTGGGTTTACAAAACTCCATAAACAGCCGTAGCTCATGTTCTTGCAGCAAACACTGCCTCCTCCCGTCCCTCCTAGTATGTTCTACCATCTAATGTCCAGTGCTCAGGTGTTGAAGTCCCCCTCCCCAAAGGCACCACCTCTTGAATTCTTGAAGCTCTCAGAATCTGCATAAACACATGAGAGAAGGTTGGTCGTGGGTCCACTTCTTGGGAGTAGCCCCGAGACTCCGCATCAGAGCAGCACATGGAAATGCATCCCACTAAAGGGGGAAAGAAGGAATTGAAGTCAGGCTCGGTGGCTCAGCCTGTAATCCCGTGCCTTGGGAGGCTGAGGTGAGTGGATTGCCTGAGCCTGTGGGTTCGAGACCCGCCTGGGCAACTTGGTGAGACCTCATCTCTACAATAAATCAAAAAATTTGCCGGGCATGGTGGCACGCGCCTGTAGTTCTGGCTACTTGGAAGGCTGAGGCGGAAGGATCGCCGGAGCCCAGCAGGTCGAGGCTGCGGTGGCCGGGAGTGGCCACTGCACTCCAGTCTGGGCGATGGAGTGAGAGTCCAACTCAAAAAAAAAGGGGGGGGGTTGAAGTTGTGTTCACAAGCCGCTTTGTATAAGAATGTGACACTGCCAACTGACTTTATCACTCGTTGGGAGAGGAGTGCAGAGAAGATTCTGGGCTGGCTCTGGGCTGGTTTGGAGGCATCACGGCCATGGCTTGACACCACCAGCTGCACTTCCATGCGATGATCGTGAACTCGCACCCACCACACCTCACACACACACACACACACACACACACACACACACACACCTAGGCGTTTTCCGATTGACGGTGCAGCTTTAAAGACCACAATATCCTGAAATAGTTCGTCCTTACAAACAACTCTTAGAATAGTCACCCATGATCTTTATTTAAACTAGAAAGGCGGACGAGTAAGAAAAATTAGGTTCGGCTTCTGGAACCCGATCCCATGCTCAGCACTGCCACGAATGAACTGGGAAATTCTGAGCAAGTCTTTCTGTCTCTGGGCACCTGTTTCCTCATCTGTAGGGTCACGGAGCACAGACCCCTGGGGTCCCTCTCACCCAACATTCTGTCCATTCATCTCTACGTAGCTGCAGAAGGATGTTCTTAGAAAGAGCCCTATGCGTTAGGCTGCTTTCTACCGTCACCAGCTCGGCTCTTTATGAACACATGTGAACACTGAATGCACAAGAACACAAGGCACGCCGTTAATGGCACAGGAAGTTCACATGCTGTGCTTAGAAAGGGTCTTCAGGGGCCGAGCTCAGTGACTCAGCCTATAATCCCAGCACTTTGGGAGCCTGAGGCAAGTGGATTGCCTGAGCCCACGGGTTCGAGACCCACCCGGGCAACTTGGCGAGACCTCATTTCTACAATAAATCAAAAACTAGCCGGGTGTGGTAGCACACATATGTAGTTCTGGCTACTTGGAAGGCTGAGGCGGAAGGATCGCCAGAGCCCAGCAGGTCGAGGCTGTGGTGGCTGGGAGCATGCCACTGCACTTCAGACTGGGCGACAGAGTGAGACTCCAACTCAAAAAAAAAAAAAGAAAGAAAAGAAAGGGTCTTCAGGAAGATAGGAGGCAATAGCCTAACTTTCACCGAACACTTATTGTGTGCCAGACTGACGCTGACTTCAATGTCCATTCAAAGCCTACTGGGCAAGTATTTGATAGTCCGATTTGACAGAAAGTGTGTGTTCCTCACCCAGAAACCCAGTCTTCTTGAGCCAAGCATAGTACTTCCCTATTATTCTGTTTCAAGGTTATTCTAGTAACTCCACTCTCCAAAACTACCCCCACACAAGCAAAGTCATTACAACTTGACAATGACGCCCACGCTTCTCTCTCTTCCAGCAGAAGTTTGCGGCCTTCCTGGCTTCACTTCACGCCCTCTGAGAGGCCGGCCCAGCCGATCCCAGCCACGTCCCTGCCTCAGGGTTTACTCACATTTTATAAGAAAACTGAAGGCTACCTTGTTAAAACTTCATAAGAGCTAAGGGAAAAGCCAGTCACGTCGATTATCCCATCAATTCACAAAATGCTCTTGTAATCTATTGTTACTGTAACACTTGCCCTTATTATTTTGATCAACTTCTAAATGTGATGTGGAAGGAAAGCAGAAATTGAAGTAAAAACTACAGCAAAACACATTCCCACCGTGCTGGCGGTGTCCTCAAGAAAGGCAGGCCGCTCATGCCTTAAATGCCTCCAACAATCACAAGGGACTTCATCACGTCCATTCCAAAATAGCAGCTTGTGAGGCCATTTCTGCTTAGGAGTCCAGTCCAAAATTAAGATAGGAAAGAAACGCCTACCTGCCCATCCGGGTGGAAACATTTACAGATCTGTGTTCTACAGGTGTGCCGACAGAGACATTGGGCTATGGGTGAGTCTTTATACTGTTCAATGTAATCACATCAGTACTCCTCTGACGCTTCCTCGCGGGATTCTGTTTCCTGGTGGTTAACCCGAAAGCTATGACATTGACGTGCCAAATCTAAGCTTGGATCCATGCACGTATTGGCCTCAGAAATTGACTGTGTTTGGGAAAATTCCAAGATGTACAGATCTGCACCCACAGAGTTGTTAAAAATCAAAGAGCAGGATACAGTGTGATTTCCATTGCTTCAGTCAGAGTCTGTGAAATGCCAATATTCTGCATATCTTCAAAGAGCAGAATCTGTCTCCAAAAACCCGTATGAAAGAGCTCACTACAAAGGAAAACCCTTCAAGATCTTTGCTGTTGAACTAGGACCAGGAATAAGAGGAAAACCTCCGAGAACAGTATAGAAATGACAGATATGAGAGGAGGCCAAGTATGTCACGAAACGAGAGACTTTCTGCTGACAGATGAGCACCTTTGAACCCTAACCCAATAAAAGAATTAGCACTCCCAATGTATAATCAGGACAGCAGGCAAAACATGTCAACACGTGATAGGCTGGTAATCGATCGGCGTTCGAGGCGGGAAACCGCCAGACTAAACAGAGGCCTGGGCCCACCGAGCCAGACGACCCTTCCTGCTCCTTAAATTTCTCCTGCCACAGGAGTTAACATGCAAGGAAGGAAAACCCCAACAGAGAAATAACACAGGGAGTCCCGGACGCATGTCCTCCCTAAGGCCTGGCCCGGGGTCCTCAAAGCTGAGTGTCTGGATGTGTTGATTCTTCTCTGATACGCTCTCAAGGGGCTTTCTCCTGTCAGATAACAGGAACTTGGAAAGATCAGCCACAGGCGCGCCCTTCACTCCCCCTCTGTGAGGACTGTGGAAATAATCAAAAGGCAGCACTGTGGCCATCACAGGCTGGCTTTCCATCCCGGCGTCTACACGTGGACCACGGGACCTCGGGCAAGTCATTTAAGCAGGCTGGGCCTTGGCTGTGTATAAAGTCCGTTAAAAACAGCTACAACACTTTTCAAAAGGGTTTTGTGGGCTGGGCACCGTGGCCACCCCTGGAATCCCAACACTTTCGGAGGTCGAGGCAGAAGGAGCGCTCGAGACCAGGAGTTCAAGACCAGCCTGGGCAACATAGCAAGACCAGGTCTCTACAAAAGATAGAAAAATGAGCTGGGTGTAGTGGCATGTGCCTGCAGTCCCAGCTACTTAGGAAGCTGAGGCGGAAGGACTGCCTAAGCCCAGGAGGTCAAGGCTTCAGTGGGTGAGCCGTGATTGTGCCACTGCACTCCAGCCTGGACGACAGAGTGAGAACCCCTCACTCAAAAAAGGGAGGGGGGAGTTGTGACGATGAAAAGACACATAAAGGGGAAAATATCTTCAGGCATACCTACAATGGGCAGGCAGCCGTATTTAACAAGGGCTTGGTGTCAGCAAGTCCAGCCCGGTCCTAACGTTCTTGTGAGACTCCAGAAACGTAGTGACATTCACAGATATTATATTGTAAACTCACAAGCCACATAAGGACTATCATTTTGAAAATGCCTATGAATAGGGAGGCTGGCCTGTGTCAGAACGCCCTCTTTACCACCCCACAGCTCTGAGACAGTGGGAGAGTTGCCTAGCCTCTCTGGGTCACAGGCACCCCATCTGCAAAGTAGGGCAAATGACATCTCACCAGCCTGGGGCCCGCAGGCTGGAGAACGACCTTCCAGTTCTTCTCAGCTTTCGAATAATAACTGCCACAATCACCTGTTGCTGGTCTATCTCATGCATGAACACGGTAAAACGAGAAAGCAATCACTTCACTTCCAAGATCTGCATCCCTTTGGAAATCTGAAAGTGGCTCTCTTGTTTTATTTCGTTTGTGTTTTCCGTGTTCCCAAAGGAGGGTCACTAGTGTTCTCTGCTTAACATCACTTAGCAAGTCTGCGGGATTTTCACAGTGCACTTCGAAGGGTAGTTGGTAGCAATTTGTCTGAAAATATCACCCCAACCTCTCCAGCCCCAGACCACAGCGGGGGTCTATTTTGAACACTTTCCACTCATGACGTCTCTCGTTCAAGATTCTGCCTGCTGTACACGGAAGAGTTTTGCGTGTTGTGGTATTTTGTTTTTCACTTGTCTGTACTCTATTTGCTTTCTAAACAGAGGCATCGCAAGCATGACTTTTCAACCACACATTTTCTAACCATCACAACTACTCCTGGCTTCAGCAACACTTCCAAGGGCAATTTTCTCCACTGCCCACGGCAAACACCATTCGAATCAGCTAACGATTTTTCTTGGGGCTCTTGAGACAGAGAGAGTGCTTCCAGAGCAGCTAGGGTGATGGTGACAATTTTAAAACCACCAGTAGGAAGAACCTTAAGTCAGAGAAGCGGCATTATCGTGGGATTTTCTAAATCACTACTTAAACTTGTTCCTCTTTTCTGATAAGTGTGAAGACAGGCAAATCCAGATATCCTAGTTTTTATCATCCCCTGACAGACACAATGGCTACAAAAATGAAATCTGAGGCCTAATTTCCCTTAGAATTCAGAAACTGACGCCCTTTCAGACTGCAACAATAAGTCACTTTTCATGTTCCTTCTCCACACACATAAAGACACACCACTCTGCCATCAACATGTCAGGAAAATTCCAAAATGGCTTAGCACGAAAATGACCCAGAGAATGGCCCCCAGAAAAAGAGGTGTGCCAAAGCAACTACACTACAATCGTCCTTTAGCTCAGATTATATTTGCATTCGTTTGTTTCCTAATACTTTCGGAGAACTTGGTGGAGAAAAGACTGGGCTTTTTGTTTGGCTGTTTTTAAAATATCAAGCGTGTTGTCCATCAGCGAGCCCCTCTTGGCCGTGACAGTGGGCCGGAATAAAGACCGACTTTTGTCTAGGAAGCCCACTGAAGTGGCCCCGGCAGCTTGCGAGCCCTGTCCCCTGCATCGTGTCCTTTGGACGCCACGCTGTCTCAAGGGAAGGGCGGGAAGGGAGGCCGCGACACTTCAGCCCCTCTCCCTGGAGACGGAGACCCACGGTCCTGCAAAATCAAGCTTGAGTCAAGTGCGTTGCCAGAGGGGAGAGGAAGAGTGCCGGACAAACAAGAAAAATTGTCTGACATTGCTCCTCCACATCCAGGAGGCTACATGCGTTGTGGAATTGTGCCCAGCAGGACTGAATATACCAACTGAATTCAGCCAGTTGCCTCTCTCACCCCCTCTCAAAACATAGCCTCCTTCTCCTCTCAGGAGTCCTGCATTCACTAGAATGTCTTAAATGCTTCCAGTGAACCTCAGGTTATTTCAGAGCACAGTGACTGACAATGCAAAACATGGGCAAGATGATACGAATCTTATCGGCTGCAGTTATTCAATGATCAGCGAAAATGAGATGGACTCACCGAGAGCCCACATAAACCTGAAATACCTTGCTTCTACAGATGGAGCCAGTGAGAGGAATGAGTTGGAAGCAGACTCCTGCCCATTCTCCACTACTGAATTCAGTAGTCTTGTCTAGTTCTAGGTGAGAATACATGTATACACACCACATACACACACACACACACACACACACACACACACACACACACACACAGAAGTTTTGTCAACACAGAAGTCCTCCCCGATACATTTTCATTTTCAGCCTCTAAAAAAAAAGTGAAAAGGTGCTTTATTTTTTCAGGATGAAACTGCTAAACATTCGAAGACTTTAGTAAGAGAAACTGGGCCATTTCAATTTTCATTTTCCAAAGGACACTAATGCCAGAAAGAAAGAAAAAAAATGTTTGGCAAAGCTCTTTTCTTTCTAAGCATTGAGAAAAAGATGGTCATAAAACCAAAAGGAAAGATTATTACTCTCCAAAGAATCTTGGTCCCACACTAACTACAAGAAGAAAGTTAAGAAAAATGGCCATCTTGAAACTCTCTCTGCTCGATGTTTCATGTCATAGAAAAACCCTTATGTGAAGAACATGGCGTCTTCACAGACTGGGCCTGCAGGCCAGAGGCCAGGGCTGGCACCGCAGTGAGCACCGTGCTCCTGCCTGCAGGGAAGCTGTGTGTTTGCGTGGGCTCCACACACCTGCAGTGACAGGCTCCACTGTTCCAAGCTGCACACCGCCCCTGCAGATGGCATTTCTAATATAGGAACCATGACTTCTGCCCAAGTACCGACATACCCAGACGCTGGGGTCATTATGGGTCAAGGGTTTCTGGCTTCTTTCCCCTCCAGTGGCCTTCCTCTTGAAACCCACACCATTTCCCACATGTGGAAGCCCCTGCCTCTCTCATACCATTTTCCACATACGGGGCTCTGCCTCTCCCCCAGCTTCCATGGTACGCCTGTAACAATGTCACCAAGGTGCCGCCAAAGAGACACCAGTCAAATGCTACGAAGCTCTGGGATCCGCCGGTGTTCAGAGAAGGCTTCTTCCCCCACAACTGACAAGAAAAACAGACATCTTCCAAAGAACATGAAAACGAATGCCAAAATGTCTCGTCGATGCCTAGTAAAAATCTCTTTTAAAATATTAATTATGATGATGTTGGCATTAACGGAAAGGTAAAATGGAAACATTGGAGTCAGGTGCGAAGAGCATCAGCAATATTATGATTGCAACAGCACGATGAGCGGGCTCCATGCTCACCCATCTGCACCTGACTGCACGCCAGCCATTGGCCTCTCAAGCAACTGGACCAGTCTCTCAGTTTGGGCAAGATATTTTCTCTCCAAAAAGTTTTAACAGCTCAGTTCAGTGACCGCTGAACTTCAACTCCTGAAATGCTGTCGACTACTGAGCACTTGTTCTTGTGTTTTATTTGTGGTCAAGAAACACCAGCGATGTTAACAACCTCTACATGTTATTCAAATTGTTTCAGAGACGAAACAAAAGCAGATTTCCTTTCAAAAACATGTAGTCACAAGGCAGTAACGGAACCGACAGCAACCCCGAAAATTCGCGACAACCTCTGGACAAGTGAGTTCTGAGCTCAGCTGCAGGGAACCTGCCAAGGAGCTGGACTCAAAGGGACAGGCCAGAGAACCCGAGGCGGGAGGCTCAGGACTTCCTCTGTCAGGGGCAGCTGAGAGGCCGCCAGTGGCCTTGACACCAGGATGCTCCAGGGCAGGTGAGAGAGACGAGAGCAGAATCGTCCAGAAAACCCCACGGCGACTCACTGAGAAAGAGATAGAAGGCTTTATGCGGGCATTTTTTGCAGTCAAGGCACTCACTTCAGGTATTTATTGCTAACCCTGCCTTTTGTAAGCAGAAGGTAGAACCTGACCACTTACAGGTTATTTTCTCAGAAAAGAACTGCAGTTTCTGACTGCTTCTGCAAAGCAAAAGAAACCATCAGGAGAGCAGAGAGACAGCCCACAGAATGGGAAAAAATGTTTGCCAACTGTATATCTGACAAAGGCCTAACATCTAGGCTCTACAAGGAAGTCAAAGATGCCAAAAGGAAAAAAACCAAACGGCTCCATAAAAAAGTAGTCAAAAGACTTGAATAGATACTTCTCAAAAGAAGATATACGGGCACCCAACAGACACATGAAAAAGTGCTCAGCCTCACTCATCATCAGAGAAATGCAAACCAAAACCACATTGAGATACCACCTAACTCCAGTAAGAATGGCCATCATTAAGAAAACAAACAACAACAGATGCTGGCGAGGATGTGGAGAAAAAAGAATGCTTCTATACTGCTGGTGGGAATGCAAACTTGTGCAACCTCTTTGGAAGACAGTGTGGTGATTTCTGAAAGAACTAGACATTGACCTTCCAAATTACCCAGCAATCTCCCTACTGGGAATATACCCAGAGGAACTCAAATCATTCTACAAAAAAGATACCTGCACACACATGTTTGTTGCAGCTCTATTCACAATAGCAAAAACATGGAACCAACCATGCTGCCCACTGAAGCTGGACTGGATAAAAAGAATGTGGTACATATACACAATGGAATATTATGCAGCCATATAGAAGGACAAACATATGGACTTCACAGCAACGTGGACAGATTTAGAGTCTATCATATTCAGTGATCTCTCACAGAAACAAAGAACAGAGTACCATATGTTCTCACTCATAAGTGGACCTTGAACAATTATCATAACACTGTAAGACAGGGATCGGCAGTAGTGGGAAACTGCCAGGGGAGGTGGGGCTGGGATGGGCAGTTAAGGGAAACTGCCAGGGGAGGAAGGGGCATACCTCATTCACAAGGGTACCCGCATAATAAACATTTGTGTACCTAACCCTGAGTTGTACTCCACATCTTTAAAATGAAAAATAAAGAACTGTAGTTTCATTAGAGAAAAACAAGCACAAGTGAATGGTGTGTATTCCAGGAGTTTTTGAGTCATCTATACCTGAAAGCAGGCATGAGGGCTCTGGCTTTGAACTCATAGCACCACCCAGTGAGTGTCAATGTCTCCAAATATGGGCATTATTATGTCATCTCCAAGAAGCACTCAGCACCCCACAGAGAGGCCACCTCTCCCCCTTAAATTTAGGAACAGAGCAGGCTAGTAGTATCACACGTCTTTGCTCCGCGGGGCGGGTGGGACTCGACCCCCTCTTAGTCCCAACAGATCCTTGCAGACACAAAACCAGGGACCAGAAATGAGGATGGTCATCAGAGGCAACCCTCCTCTCCCCTCCGAAGCCCAGAAAAAGAGAGCAGAGCTGATACGGAATCCAGGCCTCCCATCCCCAAGGCTCCACCAAGCAGCTACACATGGCAAATCCAGCCACTGTCCCAGTCAGCGAGACCAATGACGGGAAAGTGCTCTGGCCTGGGAAGCCTGGGGCCACGTCCTGACTCCCACCCCTGCCGCAAACCCATCAGAGTCCAGCTGCTGGCTCCATGGCGGGCCAGGCTGGGTGTTCTCCGAGGTACCTGTCAATACCAAAAACCTGTGGAAGGTTCAGATAGTAGAGGCTTGTTGAGAATGAGGAGACAGAAGCAGTGTAGCTGTGACTCCTTCCCATCTGAGCAGTAAAGCAAACGCCCAAGACACCTCCTGATGGCAGCGAGCACGGGACCGGGGTGCGGCTAGGTCCTCCCCAGGGAGGTGGCTCTCGGTCGTGAAAGGGGAAAGAGAAACCTCCATCCTTGGGTCCCATGGTAGGCCATTCCCAAGGAATAGGCTGGATCATGACTCAGTCCCCAGGTCCAACTTCTCCCCAAAATAAGAATTTTAAACCGTACAGACAAAGCCCAAAGCTCCTAAGAACACGACATGTTAACATGGGAAGGCCAATGAAATGCTGCCTGACGATGCCATAATGAGACAAGACCATGCAGGAATGTGTAAAGGAGCCTTGGAGATAACTGAAGATGTCCCTTAAACAACCCAGCGCACACGGCTTCATGGAGGGCGTGTTTTCATCTCCCGTGAAGGATGTTCACGTTCCCGAGGACAGTACACAGGCGGAGTTGGCAGAGTCGGCCATCATGGTGTGCTCCTTGGAACCACTCCTGTGAAGTCACTGCAGTCGTGACAAACTCCAGGACCACCCAGTGAGGCTCAGAGACTCACAGAGAGGCAGGATGGGGTCGAGGAGGAGAGTCACACCCAGGAAGAGGGGCAGCTTTCTAGTTCTTCAAGGTTTCTAGCTCCAGTTCTGGGTTTTGGTGGCTCTTAACTGTCAACCAGTTCCTGTGAAAGTGCATCTTAACATGCCCTCTGCTTCTCCACCCATCCTGCGATCCCAGTGGCACCGTGCCCAGATACACTGCTCTGACAGAAAGGATGCAGAGCCATTTGTCACCCGAGCACCTCTGGGCTGTGCGTGTCCCACAGGACATCTCTGCCAGCGGGTTACATTTCTGAGAAACTCTTGGGGGCTAGCGCTTCAGGCCCAAGGATCCCACTTGGAGCAGCAATTCTCACAGTGAATCCCGACACCAGGAACCACTACGGTGTCACCGAGTCATAAAAGGTGCGTGTCTCTCTAAGTAAGACTTTGCACCTTTGGGCATCAACAGGAAAAGGAACACAGAAAAGACTTCTTCTACATGCCAATTCACCTCTTTGGGTTCAGGGAAAGAAGGGTTCGCCTAAACTTCAGGTCTTCTGACCATCTGTCAGAAAGAAACTTCATAGGATCCCCTACAGACATACAGCAGAGATGAACAGAACGCCCCTGTTTTGGAAGAAGATGAAGAAACTGATGAAAAGATCATCGAAACCAATTATACCTACTCCTCACTGAGTGGGGCTTCTTTGTAAAGACCTTTGACATCCGTGAGAATTGTTGAGCGTGGCTCCTAATATGCCTCCACCGTGCTTCCTGGGAGGATGTGAGGTCCAGAGGAGACACGTGGTGTGTCCACACTCACTGGTATCACCCAAGCAAAGACGAAAACCCAGTTCTCCAGTCCCCATTTAAGCGGCCTCCTAAGTGTTTAATACTTCTTTTCTGACATGAAACCCTCATTAAGTACAATAATTAAACCATCAGTAATTGCCAAAGAGGTAATATGTCCTATTGAACCGAGACCAAGCTGGGTTATACGTGGAAGACAGATGTGCCCTGAGAGTCAGACAGTATTTACTCCGTTTCCAATGGTCCCCGAGATTTAGTCTAAGATGCAACAAGCCAAAAATGTCATCTTCTTTCTCTGCCAACATGTATAGTGAAATGCTTGGAGCTTCCATGAAGCCCATGACATTTCATCATCTTCTCAACAGCTCTGTAGTTATTCCATTTGAAATACAGAAAAACTCACTGTTCTGGGAGACCCTCCTGCAGGACTGGCTCAAGAGAGCCGTTCCTTAGTCTGACCTTGGAAACAAAGACAAGCACCTTCAAGATCACTGTGGTTTCGTCAAATTCCTACCATGCAAGACCATGATGCTCTGGCTCAAAAAGTTGAAAATAGCATCGTTTCAGCAGCATGGCTAAACCCTGCATCTGACTTTATGGTGTTAAAACTTTGGGACAGCTTTCAAAGTCTTTCTGATCCGACCGGTGATGCATTTCTCCAAGTCTACCAAGACTTCCGGAACAAGCTGGCGGTCAATCTCTAGTTAGTCTAAAAAAGTCACGGCTCATGACCCCGCTGATCTGAGCCCTCGAAGGCACGACTGTGCAAACCTCCATCTTTGCCACGGTGTGAAAGAAGACGGTTGTTCTTCTGAAGGGTATACAATGTGAAACATGACTGGCAAGTTTTCTCCATAAACAGAACAAATCTCTTCCCTCACAGAGCTGCCTTTATTTGAGCAAGACATTTGCAAAGCTGAGCGTCTCCTTGAATCTATTAGAAAGCCTTCCCTGAGTGAGGAAACAGACATTGTAAATGAACCATGACTCAGAAGCCCCCTTGTACCAGAAAATATCCTACAGATTCGAGGCATTTTATGTTCTGTTTTCCTGACATACTAGTTCTAACTATCTGATTCATTTATTTTTTTGTTTAATGCTTTAACCAGTTTCTGTAGATTATTACAGTCAAACAAGTGATTTCTTTCAGGGTTAGTTTTTTTTTCTTCTTCTTCTGACTTTGGAAGAGTTTCAGATTCAGTTGAAGGAAAGCCTCTGTTATATACTACAGAAACACCCAATACCATATATTCAGCTTAACTACAATAAGAAAAGCCAGACCCAGATGTCCCAAGCTAAATAGGGGGGAAAGAGGAAAATTAAAATTTAGTGTTCATTTGCAGAAACTCCCCTCCTGCCTGTGCCCCAGATAACCAGTGGGAGTCAATGAAAATTTATAAGCTTACAGAATAAAAATCTAATTCTCCTGTCTCAGGGGACCTCCCAGCACTTTCCATTTTTATGTCCTACACAGATGACTTCAATGGCACCAGCATAACTTATCAATTAAGGGAGAAGAAATGTGCATTTCCATGCGTTTTCCACTAGAAAACAGAGCTGTGATTAACAAACGCGAGTAGCCTATACAGGAGAGCTATATCCAACACACAGGTCTTCTCTCAAATTCTGTGCACAGATGGCCCATACTTGCAAAGAGGAATCAAATTTTTTTAAAAAATTCTGACCCTCCATGCAAAAAGTCCGTCTCTAGAAATAAGATTGCACAAGAAAATGTATCCAATAAAGATGTTCACGTAGCATTGGTTGAACATTGGCAGTCGGACACTGTCCTGGGACTTCATCTCGAGTATCCTAGAGCAGCCCTATGAGAGGGGGTCCTGCCACGACGCCCACACCACCGCTGAGGAAACGCAGGCTTAGAAAGGCCATTTGTATACTTAATCCTGAATTGTACCCCACATCTTTAAAATAAAAAGAGAAAGAAAGGCGCATTGCTAGGTCAGACAGCAAGTGACAGAGCATATTTTAAAGCCCATACTCTTAACCACTTCACCGTACTGTGTCTGAGTGTTACAGCATTATTCATAATAATGAAAAATCTTAGCAATCAAATGTCCAACAATGGAGGCTTTGAGAAAATAAACACAACAGAATTCAATGCAGCCATATGTTGAAGAAGAATAGCATTCTATAGCATGATAAAACGTTTGCAGTGCAGTGAGGGAAACGGCAAAGCATGCTTTCAAAGCGGGTTGCCTAGAGTCTTTGGCATCATGAGAGCTATACAGAGGAGACAAAGATGGAGAGACACACACCCATGACTTTGGACACGGTTTATTCCTGGGGGAATACTCCCCCAGCTCATGTGTGACACTTTTCTTTGCTATTTTTAAAATTTTTCATAATATTCTACAATCAATACTGCAGAAATGCTTTTCCATTTGAAAAATTTGTTAATAAAATGGCAGCCGTGACCTAGTAAAAGTCCCCCCAAGTTGTTCTCCTAACACAAAAATATAATTTTGACTGAGTTTGCTCCATCCATTGAAACACGGATTTTTTTTTTCTATTTTTTTAATAGAAATATTCAGTGGTTTATTTTCTGGAACAAATTAATGTGAAAAGATAAAATTCGATTTTTTAAAAAAATCCACACCTTTTTTTCTATATGGGCAATTTTTAATTTGCCATATGACTAGGCAAAATGGTATAGTAAATTCTTTTAGCACAGAAAACCTATTCTACACCTATCTCAGGCATCGTCTTAACTAGAATTGGTCTATCTCTGTTTAACTATTCCTCATTTTATTCAAGTTTAAGAAAAATAGGTTGCCAGAGGGTTTTTCCCCTTATTTAGTTCTGGTATTCAATAATAAGGCTGATAAGGGCATGAGCGGCGGTATATTACAAATCCACATTCCACTACCGGGGTTCAAAGAAAATAAAGTGGCATGTCTGGCACCTGTTACAAATGTCTCTGCGCTCTGGGCTCAGTGGCCCTAAAGGATGTGGAGGCCCCAAACATCAGCCTAGGTGGCTTCCTTTCTAGGAAAGATATACCCCGAGTGGATTGATAACAACTTGGTGTCAAAGTACGTTTTACCTTTAATTCTCAGGAAAAATCCTAGTCGATCCTTTATCACATAAGTTGATGTGAATAATCTTCTCTTGTCTGGGCTGTGGGGTTGCTGAAAATGACATATCATCATTTTCTTGAGATCAAACTTCAAGAAACACAGATTTTTTTTCCTAAAAGCCCACGTGGAAACTTCAGCTAAAAGATTTTAATCATTTTATCTGAAAGAAATCATTGCATTTTTGCAATGATTCTGCCAGGTAAACGCACACTCCCAGGGAGACTGTGGGAACACAGTTAGGCATGAGAATCACTCTATGTCTCTAGGCACAGCCCAAGCTGAAGCATGGCATGACTTCAGGATGGTGGATGTCCCAGCAGGGAAGAGGACACCCTGGGTGCAGGCTTGTCCCGGGGAGCGGGGAAGGCACCACCATGCTCCCAGGGGATGTCTGGAGCTTCCAAACATGGTGGCAAATCAAGGTGCACCCTCCACCCTTCTCCATCCTCTCAGCCCAAACGTGCGGTTCACCTTTGAAACTCGTCTGACTTGAAGTCCCTGAACAGTTTTCTGCACTAATAACATGAAGCATATGAGACCTGGTTTACAGCCGTCACAAAAGTGGTCATTACTGAAGGAAAGGGCTAGGGGAGTAATTACAGCTAATATGAGATTAATTGCACCGCTCATGGTGGGAAGAGGAGACTGAGCGGTCACGTCGTGGAGTCCTTCCACGTGTGGAGTCATGACACGTGGGGTCACGCCACCACGCGCTTAGTCACAGAAGGCTGGCAAGAGGGTGGGCAAAAGAGGCTGTATTTCATGAGCCCCTCCTGTGTGCCAGATACCATACATACATGAAATCTTCGTGACAACCCCATTAGATAGAAACCATGCAACCCCAATTCACACTGAGAGCCAGAGACGTCTGCGCTGGGAGCTGACATTCTTACCGCTAGACCTCAACTTTTCAGTAACAAGCACACAACACAACAGAGCACTTCTCAAGATGGGAACCCTTTTCTTGAACCTCTTCTAACTTTTTAATTTTTTTTAATTAGTATTCTCTTTTCCTCAGATGTCACAGAAATGCTAATACAAAAACTTTTCTGCTTCTCTTGTTCAATAAAAATGATGATGTCTAAATGCACGTATTATCAGTTAATAGTCACAGAGCTATGCTGGTCTCCGTATTTTTTAGCAAGTCTGTTATTTTTACCTGTTAATGTAGTATAATACTCTCATATTGTGTGGAGGTAAAAGATTTTCACTTCATTTAGATGAGTCTAGGTTGCATGTATACTATAGATAGATGTTTTCACAAAAAATTAATTCTTGGCCTAAAACAAAAGGAAACTTCTTCAGCTATTCAAAAAGAATTCACTGTCCTAGCTGACAATAAATAACAATAGAGCTTTATCCTGTCAGTTTGGATGTTAAAAGGAAGACAAACTTGTGTCGACCAAAGGATTGTAGCAAACATGAGATGATGAAGCTGATAGAAATCTCTGTGCTGATGTGAGTTACACCCAGTTCTGAGCTACTGGCGGCAATGCCTGTCCTGAACACAGAACCACCAATAAAAAGCATCCCATCACAGAGAGGAACCTGGAGATCAGATTTCCTATTGTTGTGATTCCTTCTCAGGGCAAAATGTATATTTGAGATGGAGCGGAAGTGGCTAACTGAAGACAGAAAGAAATCAGGGGTGGGTGGGCTGAACTACTAGGAGGCAACCAGTGTCTCCCCAGCCTCCATTTGTGAAAATCTGAAGCCCCGGGATCTCAGAATGCGATTTTATTTGGAGACGGTCTTTAAGTGGCAATTGCATCAAAATGGGATCACTCAGGTAAGCCCTCATTCAACATGACTGGTGTCTTTATAAGAAGAGGAGATCAAGACAGTCAACGCACTGGCACAGAGGAGAGGCCACGTGTGAACAAAGCAAGAAGGTGGCAGTCCACAAGCCAAGGAGAGAGCCCTCAGGAGAAACCAGCCCTGTTGACACCTTGATCTCAGACTTCCAGACTCTAGAACTGTAACCAAATAAATTTCTGCCATGTAAGTCACTCAGACTGTGGTATTTTGTTACAGTGGCCCTTGCAAACAAATACACAAATCTTAAAAATCTGTTGGATAATAACATGCGAATGAAGTGGTAGTAACTATATGGCACTTTTTTTCTGCTTGCAGAATAATTTTTAACTCAAATTATTTCTTACCAAAAAACCCCACTTAAAGCTGTTACCTACTTTTCAGACCAACAAACTACAGCAGTGATAGAAGTTGAGATGAAAGGGCATTGGGATCAAAGGCCAAGGTCCTGGGTCTGAGTGCCACCCTGCTGCTCCACTGTACTCAGTGCCGCCACCTGGAAGCCTCTGGCCTGGGCACCGGGAGGGAGGAAAAAGAAAAATGAGAAGAAACCCTGCCCTCGAGAAGCACCAAATCTAGAAAAGAAGCCAGATGTGTGGATGTCACAGAACAGAGCACAAAATACAAGCCTGTGGTACGACCAGAGTCATCAGAACAGCAAGCAGAGGGTAATCCATTTCAGCTGAGGACATCCCAAGGGTGTCACAACCTATAAAATGAGAGGCTGGAGCCAACTACAAAGTCCCTTGGAAAAGTAAAATTCTGTGACCCTGAAGTCACTCTGATGCAAACTCCTTTGCCAGATGAGAGAATGAGAATTCAAAGTACTTGACTGGACATGTCCTGTGTGAGCTCGTCCTGTCGCTGCAGCTCTAAGAGCCCAAAAACTGTTGAATAATTCAATTTGTTTCCTATTGAACCACACTGTGTGTGTGTGTATGTGTCTGTCTTAGGTATGGTGTGGAGGAGATTCACTCTTTTAAATCAAAATAATTTTGCAGTGTAAATAATAGATCACATTGACTTAGCTTCAGCATATGCAGTCTCGAATATAAGCTCTAGAATGGAGGGAACACATCTCTCTCACTGTTCCAAGTCCAAGGCTAGCACGGGGCCTGACACATACAAACATTCAGCAGGCATTTGTTGTCTGAAGCCGCATGGATGAGCGTGCTACTAGATGATGTGCAATGTTTATAAAGAGAAAATATCTTGAAAATTCAGCTCTGGAAATGTCCTAGCTCGTGCATGGCCAGCCGTTCGATGGAGAACAGATTTAATGAATTTAATCTCCGAAGGCTTGCGTTCCATGCCCCTCCATGCCTCACAGTTGTGTAATTTGCCCTGTCACTCATGCCTCTCAGTCTCCGTGTCCTTACTGGCCAAATGGAGTCGATGACACCCATGCTCCTTGTTGTGAAGACCAAATTAGACACTGTGCATAACAATTCCTCAAAAACAGAGCAAGAGGAACAGCCCAAATGCACACTCGGGTGGTCTCTATGTCATAGAGTCCCACTGTCTCTCCTACAGCTGGAAATTCGAAGATCTGGCTTGACATGTGCTTTGGAGATTGGAGACAGGCACTTAAGTGTAAAAGAGAAAGATAAACTTAGGAAAATGATGAAGAATGGCACTGGTTTAGAGATGGCAGAAGCGGCAAGTCTGAAGATGCCCGCCCCGGTAAGATCCCACTTTAAACCGTGAGTCCATCCCACTCATGGAACTAGCTAAAGGTAATCTGTCTTCCAATAAATCCTCATTTCCAATATCCTGGATGGCCTCTGGCAGAAAATGTTATACAGCTATAAAACGCAACCCTTCATCAGGGCCATTTTAAGACTTTTGCCTGTCCTGGCTACTTAATCTTGAAAGCTGCATCCTACCTCATATCAAAAATTAAAACGTACCCACATCCCAGATTTAATTTAACTGGAATCACAACTCTAGATGATTTGAATTGCAGCTGATGGGCCGGCATAGGGCCGTGTTGATACACACGTATTAATTTTGATTTTACCATTCTCATTCACATTTTGAAGCCAGTCACTTTTTTTCAAGTCTCGCATGTATCAGTGGGTCTTTGGAGAACGGGTGGCTCTCAGCCCAGACCCACGGTGGTGACAGGTGAAACAGTCCCGACCTTCATAACGGCCTAATTAGTCCCTGTGCATAACTGCGCCGGATCTTGAATAAGGAGTGGCCCCCACTTGCTGTTTCCCAGCGGTCTGTGTCCACGAGTCCATTTTCCCCTCCCGCTGTGTTTGCCTAAGACGGGTCATTTGTTACCTGCTAGTTCCAATTGATTTCCTTTGCCTCGGCCTCCTTTCGCCACGCGTGCAAAGAACAGGCCGTGCGATTTATACCAGCCATCCAGTACCAATCATTAGATAACAAGGCCCGTTACTGGAAGCATTTAGAGCCAAACCATACTTTTAAGTTTACCTTTGCTTTCATTTCCTTCTTTATTGCACTCGGTTCAAAGCGAGGCCAAAACTGGTATCACCAGGCCTATTTAGACATTGGGCAAAGAGTGCCAAGTCATTCTGAATAAATCCCTTGGCTCCAGCAGAGTGCTACACGTTCGCAAGTCAAGTTTCTAACAGCCTTGCTGGGCTTGGTTTTCCCCTCGTCCATTTCCGCCACTGTCTTTCTATACAAGGGGAAATGAGTCATCTTAAATTATGCTCCAGCAAATGTCCTATAAAGGCATATCTAAGCCGTCCTGTTTGCTAATAAAATGATAAGATTTGTCCTTCGAAAGAAACAAGGCTGGACAACGCCACAGAGCTTGCCGCAGAGCTAGACAGACCTGACGCCGTTAGTGGGTGGGGGGGATCTGAACTTGTGGCCTTTGAGAGGGAGGGGTGGGAGCAGCCTCGGGCTGTGGCAGAGAGGTTGGGAGCTACGGAGAGGCTGTAGTACCTTCAGAGAAGCCCCGGTCACTATTGGCTCAAGGCGTCACTGCCCACGGGCCTACAGTTGCCGTGGAATGTCACCAACACCAGTGTCTTCCAGCACTACAGGACTCCAGGAGCCTCACAGAAGGCATCAAGGACTCTTACCTGTTGCCAACCAAGTGGTACCACACGGAACAGAGAAATAAGCCCAGAGTTCAAACTCTGAGCTGAAGAGAACTTCCCAAACACATTTCCTGATTTTCACTCGCTCGATTAGACTCAAAGTCGCACAAATGAATACCGTATTTGCCAAGGTAAATACCATTAGGTAGACTGGCCTACCACAAATCCTAAAGCCAAACACACGCGGCGGCGAGGGTTTCTCTGCTCACCTGCGTGGAGTGGGACGGACACATGGACGCAGCTGCAAGTCAGGCATCCGGGCAGGTGAGGGGTAGGGCCTGAAAGACCATCCTTCTAGGGACTGGCCCAACTGACCATCCTCCTAGAGGGGAACTACTGGCAGCAGTGACTGGACAGTGCCCTGGAAGGACAGGTTTGATGTGGCCAGGAAACCTGGCACTTCCAGAAAAGCCAGGAGTTTGGATTTGGGGTGAGGTTTTCCTTTTTTTTTTTTTTTAACACAAGGTGTTGGCCAAACTATAGATGTTGCAAGATGAATGAATGCAGGCTGGGGCTGACAGCTTGACAGCCAGTGAGGATGCCGTTCACCCTGCTACTTGGGCATTTCCGTTTAGCCTCGGCAGATTTCAGAAAGTTCCCTAAGAATAGTCAGCAACAGGGCAATGTAGAAGAGTCAGTCTCTCTCTCTCTCTCTCTCTCTCTCTCTCTGTCACACACACTGTCACACACACACACACACACACACACACACACACACACACACATCCTTCATTTGAAATTACAGAAAAACTTTATCATTTCTAGAGACAGGGTCTCACTCTGTTCCCCAGGCTGGAGAACAGTGACGTCATCACGACTCACTGCAACTTTGACCTCCTGGGCTCAAGCGATCCTTCCGCCTCAGCCTCCCAAAACACTGGGATTACAGGCATAAGCCACCATATCCAGTCAAAAATTACCCCCCAAAACCTTTATTTATTTCTAGAGACAGGGTCTCGCTCTGTCACTCAGGCTGGAGTGCAGTAGTGCCATCATGGCTGACTGCAGTCTCAATCTCCTGGGCTCCATCGATCCTCCCGCCTCAGCCTCCCTAGTAGCTGGAACTACAGGTCTGTGCCACCATGCTGGCTAATTTTTGTATTTTTCGTAGAGATGACGTCTTGCTATGCTATGCGGGCTAGTCTCGAACTCCTGGGTTCAAGTGATCCTCCCATCTCAGTCTCCCAAAGTGCCGGGGTTACAGGAGTGAGCCACCATGCCCAGCCAAAAATTACAGAAAAGTTTTAAAATATGAAAGTTCATCACATGGATAAATTATTTCAACCTTGCAGCTCATGAAAAGTCCTGTTCAGCTGTGCATCCCTTTCATCCACTTTCCTTACTATTGCATTTAAAAGTGTGTACACAGTGAGGTGACCCTGATATCAAAGACGACAAATAGTGCTTGAAGATATGCACACCTTTTGAGAGAAACACATTCCTGTAAACACAGTTGAAAGGGGAGAGGTTACAGGCTGCACTCAAATCCTCTATTCCGTGCCAAGATCTTGCTCCAGCTGCAACCAAATAGTGGTTCTCAGGCGTCATTACATAAAGCCCCGTGTAAATTCTCCCTGTTTACCATGTGATTAGAACTTCTCTGAGCAAAAAGCTGCTATTTGATTTCCTCGCTGTCTGCACTTGCCCAAGCCCCTCCCCACCAGGCGTGCACTGAAGCTGTGTCAACGCCACATTTTTCTTCCAGAATCAAGGGTAAGATATAAAAGTTTATAGAAACAGTGAAAGCCAATTGTGGAAAATTCATTTTATGTGAATGGAAAAAAAACAAGTTTCTATATTACAACCAAGGCTGTCATGATGAAATTTTGTCAAATAACGTTGAGAGCAGGAGTTTTTAACCTTCACGAAAGAATCACCAGGGTTCTTGTTAAAAATGCAGGCCCCGTCCCCAGAGGCTCAAACCCCGTCTCCAGAGGCTTGCTGTGGAGTAAGCCCTTCCGAGTGACTCAGGAGACCCAAGGATCACATTTGGAGAGGCCTCAAGCTAGAGAAAAGCCCTACTTCCAAGTTGCACTTAGGTGCGCTAATATCTGAGTTCATTTGGGGAAAAAAATGAGTTTATTATTAACGAGGGAGTGTGGCAGGAATAGCCTCTCTAAGGACACCCATTCCCCAGGGTCAACGATAATTAAGTTTCTGTTCCCTTAATAGTTTAAAATTTAGTTTATTCAATTTGAAAGCAACAAGAGAGAAACAACTTATTACATAGAAGGAAACCTGTATAAGACTATCATCAGATTTCTGAGCAGAAATATAACAAACCAGATAGGAGCGGGGTGGTATATTCAAAATGCTGGGAAAACAAAAAACAAAAAAACTGTCAGCCAGGCACGGTGGCTCAGCCTGTAATCCCTGCACTTTGAGAGGCTGAGGCGAGAGGATTGATGAGCCCAGGGGTTCGAGACCAACCTGGGCAACTTGGTGAGATCTTGTCTCTACAATAAATCAAAAAAACTAGCCGGGCGTGGTGGTGCACATCTGTAGTTCCATCTACTTGGAAGGCTGAAGCAGAATGATTGCCTGAGCCCAGCAGGTCGAGGCTGTGGTAGCCCTAAGCGTGCCACTGCACTCCAGCCTGGGCGACAAGAGTAAGACTCCAACTAAAAAAAAACTGCCTACCAAGAACACAACACTTGGAAAAACTTTCCTCAAAAAAAAGAGAGAAAGAAAAGGTTTTCAGACAACCAAAGGCTAAGGAAGTTTATCACCTCTACCCCAGCCTTATAAGAAATGCTAAAGTGCACTATTCAAATTGAAAAGAAAGGAAGCCAGGAGCATGACTCACACCTATAATCCCAGCACCTTGGGAGGCCGAGGTGAGAGCATTGCCTGAGCCCATGGGTTGGAGAGCAACCTGGCAACTTGGGGAGACCTCATCTCTACAATAAATCAAGAAAAATTAGCTGGACGTGGTGGTGCACACCTGGTAGTTCCAGCTACTTGGAAGGCTAAGATGGAAGGATCACCTGATAGAGGCTGCGGTGGCTTTGAGCGTGCCACTGTCCTCCAGTCTGAGTGACAGAGTGAGACTCTGACTCAAAAAAGAAAAAAGAAAAGCAAGGGTAATACACAACAACATGAAATCATATGAAAGTATAAAACTGTAATACTATAATACTGCAACGTGCTGTATAATCTCTTTTAATTTTAGTATAAAAGTAAAAAGACAAAAGTGGTAAGAATTACTATAAATACGAAATATATGTTAATGAATCCACAGTATAAAAAGATGCAAACATCAATAACAGAAAGTGTATGAAGCGAGAAGTAAAACTGAAGAGTTTTTAGGTTAAAAAAATTTTTTTGGTTTATTTAGGGGATGAACGAACGTCATGTGTCTTTTATTAATTTTGAAATTCAGTTCATTTAAAAATTGTACACATAGATTCTGAGAGAGTGGACGAAACAGACAGTCACATTTTTAATGTTTGCACTTGGCCATTCTGAGGAAAACAAGCACACTTTCGAAGCAAGCAAATATAAATGCCTAATTCAGTTAGGTTTTTTGTTTTAATTTGTCCTTGGCATTGATGAAGAACAAATTAGCTACTCTCCTTGGGTGCCTACCAGAAATAATAGTAACAAGTCGAGCTTTTTTCCCCCTCAGTAATATGTTCCTTTGTAGATAAGCACTGTGGAGAGGTAAAATAATGTCTTTTAAAAGTTTACTATTTTCTTGTTCTAAGATGTAAACGATAGGGTAAGGACTGGAAGCCATTTCAGAAATATTTTTCCCGTTGAGACAATGAATTTTGGTCCCAAGAAGAAAGAATCACAGACTATCAAAATGAAACAGAAAGACAGCAGATTCAGGTTCAGTTCTCTGGCAAGCCCCCCCCCCCAACCCAACCCCCACAGAGCAGTCGCACCTTCTCACAACAGAGTATGGTTTTTGTCTTAAAAAACGAGCTGGGGTCCAGGTAGACGTGTTATGGAAAGAGCTTTAATGATGTGAGGTAAATTTTTAAGAGAGGAGATGTTTTTGTTTTTAAAGAATTCCATAAACATAACGATAGAGTTAACAAATGTTTTTCTTGTTTTTGCTCTCAAAACTGTTCGAAGCACTTATTAATCTCCAGTCTGTTTCATCCGTCGTTTATGATGTGTTACCAGGAGTTTTTCAAATTTAAACTTCATTACATCATTTTATAGTTATAAACCCTGACCACTATAACTCTTGGTCTTAACCAGGCTATGAAGAGAGGAATGTATTCATTAGGCGGGGACGGTTCTGGAAGGCCGTGGTTAGCAGAGGTTAATCCAAAGGAGAAGCTGGCGTCCACAGTTGGAAATGCCCTCGAGAACCTGAAGACCCTCACTCAGAAGGAGCACAAGGCTCTCTTGTCATGGACTCCACCGCCCTCGCTCCATCTCTCGTGGAGACGGGGACGGCAGCATGAGGGTTCATTTCGCCATCTGGGAAGGATGCAGAGGCGATTTCCAGCAGCAAGAAGTTATTCGTGCTTGCATTTCCTTTGCCATGGCTTCCTTAACTAGCTCCTGGGTAGAATTCATTAATTTTTATTAACAGGGAAAACATTTGTTCCCGTGACAATATTTGCATTGCCTGAATGATTTTCACCTCTGCCACAAGGTGTCCTGTCGGCTCATACATCACCCGATTACTTGGAGAGCAAAAGACCCTCAGTCATTAGTGAGTGAATTAAAGATGATCTTAAGAGCTATTAATCACAGTGACAAAAGCCTTAATGTTTCTGTGACCCTGCCGGAGCCTGGGGACTCAAAGGGAAGCAGAGGGAGAGAAAATAGAAACATATGTTTTCTCCAAAATAACCTACCTTAGGAGAACTGTCAAAGAGAGAGTCACATCCAGCTCAGAAATCCTGCCAGCAACTGGCTTCTGGATTGTGTGTCTATTTATCTTCTCGTGAGCCCAGGTTGCCTTTTGAAATACACATTTTCTTGCTGCAGACGGCTAGAGGTCCAAGACCACTGTCTTTGTATCTTTAATTTCCTAATTCAGAGTTTATTCAGAAAGCCTTGTGCTCCTACAATTGCATTCCTTGAAAAAAATTCAACTAAAATTGCAGCCAGCCTCCCAGCCACATAAATCAGGATAAAAACAAGCAGACAATAGCCGTGAAGCCCCGTTATAAACATTAATTCAAGCAGATACAATATTCCAATAATGGGCCCAAATGGTAACGTTATTAAGCACTGCAGTAGGTTACAACATTTCATCATTCTTCAATCTATCTGCTATATGCGTCTGGATGTTTACAAGATTATAACGGCATCAACTCCACTGTTAATAACGCGGGCACTTGCTGGAATTTCAATTATCTTTTGCAATAGGTTGACATCAAGAACAGACTACAGCGGGCTTTTTCTGTACGTGGTGAGAAGAACCATGTATCCTATTTGTAGGTATGTCTTTGTTTACATAGCTGAGGAAGAAATATTGCATTATACTCATATTTTGCAATTGGTTCTGCCTCTGTGATGTGAAAAAAAAAAGGAAATTCTGGCTAAATGGCTTTTCTACATGTCAGTTTCTTTGATGTGATTTGGATTGGCAAAAAGTATTGCTGAAATTATAGTTTCCCTTTTGATATTGTTCACAGGTTGCCATGCACAAAAATTCTATCCTTTTACCAAATTTTTCAGTGCCTAATACAGTGACTAGGACATAATTGGGGTTCAATAACTATGTGTTAGACTGACCAAATTGCACACATAACATTGAAAAACAAATATCGTGGATTAGGAATATTAAAATTTTTCAGAATTTTTTTTTATTCTCAATAAACTTTGATTTTATGTTTTGACTCAAGAGCCCAAATCAATTCAACTGAAGATACCTAAGTTTGAACTACATAAGAAGATTATTTCATTAATCCTTAGAAACAATATTTTTAAGGATAATTTTCTTTCTGGAATCATAGAGAAGATAAAGGGAAAAATTATATAGTTATTTTGCTATAACAATAAAAATATTTTAGTATAATTTTGAAGTCCCATAAGTAAAATAAAATCTCCTTGAGAACCAATTTAACTTTACCATTTACACAGCTCTGTGAACTAGATTTCATTACTTCCCATCTCCCAGATGAGGAAACCAAAGCTCATGATATTAAAGTAACATTCTCTGGCTGTCAAAAATCTAATTAAGAGGCAGACAACGCCAGACCTTCTGACTTCAAATCCAGTTCACTTGCCATTGAACCAAGCTGTGTCTCAAATACCTTCAAATGCAAGGAAAACGTATTGGTTAACTAGACTCCATCTATTGAATGGGGTCTCTGACAAGGCCTAGTTTCTACAGAGGGAGTCAAACTGCTAAGGGTATGGGAGGCACTCACACACCCACTTGCAACTCTTAGTCACAGGAAGAGAAAAACTCAGGATACTCATGCCAGACCCACCGATGGCCTGTCAGAGCTAGTCAACAGAAGCTCACGGAAGCACCTTCTTGGAGAGCCTCAAAGGCTCAAACTTCAACTGTATTCACGTAACAAAATCCAATGCTCTGGAATACCATTCCTGGGTACAAAACCTCTTCCCATCCTTCCCTCTTGCTGCCTGAACGACAAGGAAGGGGAACGGTGTTCTTGAGTTAGAGAAAAATGCAAGTGCAGATTCACAGAGACATCTGCTTTCATCTGACACCTTCTCTTCTCCGGGCACTAAGGGATCTGCTGTCATCTCAGGGTGGCACTCAACCCTCGGATGGGAACTGATCCCCAAAAACAATGGAAAAAATATTTTTGAATGGTTAGACCAGACTTCTCAAAATTTCAGCAGAGCCTAATTGCAGTATCATCTGTAGAATGACAAGAAACCATCTCACCCTTCTAAAACGCATCAAGGGATATGTCCTTTATTCAGTGGCTCCAGGAAGATACGTGGCACAACCGATTTCTAGTACTCATTGAGCATTTGCCAAACACCAGTTTAACTGGTTTTAGCACTATGCTTACATTAACTCATTGAATTCTTACACTAGCCTACAAGGCAGATATCACAACTCTCCAATTTTATAGGCAAGGAAACCGAGGCAGTGATGCTAGAAAAAGGAATAAGGATAAAGAAAAGCCAGGATTCCAGTCTAGATGGTCTAGTTTGGAGCCCACACATGTAGTCTCCAAACCACACATGCGTCTCGGCCAGGAACAGGCCCTGTTACAAGATGGAAGTGAGGATGGCTTTATGGGTGCTTTAAAAGATGATTCAGCCAATGCTAAATTACAAGTGTTCAAGCCCCTGAGCCAAGATTGGACAAACATGTTTCATTGTACTGCAGACCCGAGAACAGGGTTGGAGAGGAGGTAGCTTATTTCAGAGGTGGTCCCAGGACACCCAGTGAGGGAGCAGACAGCGTGCCCAGGACAGCCGGAAGTTGACATGGGCTGGCTGCCCATCGGCCGGTGCCACGGGCTTTGAGAAATAGTCAGGTGGGCACGGCTGATGTGAAGGCCTGGGACTTTATCTCCCAATTGCCATCGGTCACTGGCTGAGGGCAGATCCCAGGGGATGTGATCCCTTAGACAAGGGGGTCTCGGGGAAAGCCTCTGGAGTCACGGTGCATGCACAGAAATGGGAAGAGTGTGACTGGTCACAGCCTGCCATGTGGGTGAGGGTGTGGACAGTGAGACCAAGAAGGACCATGCCAGATGTGAGGGAGGCTCCAGGTACCTCAGAATTTCATCCAATCATTTAAAACCACGTGTGTGGCTGATAAAATCTTTTCTAGTTAACCCTCTGTCCATATTATTTACTAATTCATTGTTTTCAGCCAAAATTGCCTGTGATGGTGAATCTTGGTTGGGTGCTGGGTTAAGAGATTAAAACATAAATTAAAAACAATCTCAAGCAAGACATACACATTACTAGTCTTAAAACCAAAGGCCGATAACACACTATGTTAAAATAAGAACTTCTGTTCATTTAGAGATAGCATAAGGAAAGGAAAGGAGAGACAAGCAACAAATCAGGAAAAGATATTAGGAAGGCATGCAATTAACTAGGGATTAGTATCCAGAATATAAAAACAACTTCTAAAATAAATAAGACTAAACAAAAACCCAATATGAAACTAGGCCACAGACATGGGCAGGATTTCACTAAACAGGAAACAAGAAAGGCCAGTAGACATGTGGAAAGAAATACAAATGAAGACTGTAACAAGACAGCATTTTACGCTCCTAGCTTGCTGGATAGATCCCACCAAGGGGTGTAAATAAGTCACAAGTGCAGGATCTGTTGCACGCTGGTGCAGTCTCTCTAGGACAAGATGGTGCTACCCTGTGCTCTGTTTCCCCAAGGCAATTCTATCCCTAGACAGATGGGACAAGAAGGTGCTACCCTGTACTCTGTTCACCAAGGCAATTCCACCCCTAGACAGATGCTTTGGAGAAACTCTTGAATTCACTCACCTGAAGATGTGTCTAACACTGTTCTCTTCAGCGCTGCTTATAGGAAAAAATGGCAAACCTGAAGCCCCATCCACAATAAAATGAATAAACGAACTGTGGATTCGACACAGGATGACATATTATACAACAGTGAAGACACACACCACGGGTCATCCTAGAAACAAAATACGACATGGAGATGAGCAAGACCCAGAAGATCTTTTTTAACTCTAAAGCAAATAAAGCCAAATAATCTGTTGTTAGGTAATTCACAGGTAAGCAACAAAATTGTTTTTGGCCAGGCACGGTGGCTCATGCCCGTAATCCCAGAACTCTGGGAGGCCCAGGCGGGAGGATTGCTTGAGCCCAAGAGTTTGAGACCAGTCTGGGCAACATAGCAAGACCTCATCTCTACAAAAAATATAAAAAAACAGCCTGTGACGGCCAGAGGACAGATGAGCAGCTACTTCCCAAGCTTGACCATGAGGCCTACTGTGAGTGGACAGGCAGCATTCACGGCTCTGGGAGTTTAGAGCACCCGTGTCTGGGACAGAAAGAGCATGACCGAGACATTCACATCCCTACGCTGTGTGACAGATAAAACACTGCATGATAATAATAACATCTGCCACCAAGCAACACTCTGAGGATACACAGCACATAAAATATTTTAATTCATCCCAACTTTTAAAGCTCTAAACCAGGCTCAAGTCTGTTGTCACATCCATGAACATTTACAAATTTACAAATTTCACGAGGACACTCAGTCCTCACACAAGGGAGATGCCTTGAAACTCTGCCCAGCGCCTCTGTCCTAGCCTGTACCTCCCTCACATGCCTGGCACTCCCCACCAAGCTTTCCCAACAACACAAGTAGGCAGGACTCCCTCCACCACCCCGCTCTGAGCTCAGGACATAGACCTTACTAATTTCCACCCCCCCACACACACACCCTGTCATGTAATTGGGGGGGAGGTCATGGTGCTGGGTGTGTCTTGTCTTTATCTTCAATACCGTAAGTCCTGTACCAGCAGCTACTATGAGGGCAAGATCACGATCTCCTCTTGCCAGTGAGGAAATTAAGAATCAGCCCGGATTTGAACCCAAGTCCATTCAAAAGCCCTTGCTCTTAATCACCTCTTGGTTCTCCTGCCCACACCCCACCAGGATGGCCCGTTTGGGCTGGACCAAGCTCTGGGTCCTCCCTGCACATGCTGATATGGTTCACTAAGGGCAAAATTATTTTAAAGTATTATTGAAAAAAGTCAGAGTTTTTTTCAGTGTGATTTTTGTCAGTCAATAAATGCTTAAAGGTCTAAGAATCTTTTGTGTTATGAAAAAAGGTCCTCGTTGTAACATATTAGAATCCAACTCCCTCATTTGACCGAGACTCTAGAAGATTCTAGATTCGTTAAAAGCCTCCTACCCCCAGAGATCTATGGAATTCCCCAGTTTCTTGGCCTGTGACGTCCAGAGTCCCTCAGAGATGGAAGAATACACCTCCTTGGTGCCTGTTCTCCTTGGGCCAGGAGTTCTTATGCTCCCTGTTCACCCTCCCCATGTCTCCTTCTAGAAAATCTCGGCCAGTCAACCCGGGCATTTCAGGAAGACCACACGCAGGCATGGTGGCTGCCCACCGTCTCCCCCACTGAGAACTGCTCTGACTCTGAGCTTGAAGTGTTCATAGACAGAATACTGTCTTTCTCGTCAACCCATGTTTCATGAAGCATTTACTGTGTTCCAGGCTCCAAGTGCCTTCTGGAAATAAAACGATGGGCCACATAGCTTCTCCTCAAGGCAGCAGAGCACACGGTGGTGACACAGCACGTGAGTGGGCTGTGACACACAAGGAACTCAGGGGACAGGAGAGGGGAAGACATCACCCCAGCCCGGACATCTGGGACCCACACTAGAGCCAACACCGAACATGTCTTGAGCAAGGACTTGGCCCCGCCCAGGTGGCTGGGAGGAAGGAGGAATGTTCCAGGCAAAGAAGGCACAGCTGTGGCTCACTCATGCATGGGTGTGAGAGCCGTGCAGGGTGGGAGGATGGGTGGGAAAAGGAGGCACAGGAGGCCGAAGTGCACGTCTGCAGAGTGTGTGGAAACCTTGTGTGACACGATATGTTGGACAGCTATGAGTCGTGACACGACAGGTAGAAAGCAGCCTGGAAAGATAACTGGAAAGTGAACAGGAGCCAGTGGGGGGAGAAACCACAGGTTACTGCGGTGGTGGTGACAGTGGCCAGGTGGCCTCCAGGTCATCCCTAGAACCTGACTCACAGTGACGTTCAAAGACTGTTTCTACATCATTGAACTGTCCCACCAGCACCTTGATCAAAGACATCCAGCCCCTGGCCTTGACACCGTATTTGTCATGATGCCACCCATGCGACAAACTTTGGGAATGCCCAGGTGCCCAGGGCTGAGAAGATGTGAACCAACTGAGTGTTTACACGTAGTCCATCCATCACCTACTAAGCATCCTCCTACATCATCTCATCGACTTCACAGGATGAGCCCTCACCACTTGACACAGGAAGAAAAAAGATGCCCAGAGTAATGCATGAACAAATTACCCAACTGGAGCAAAGCCAGAACTGCAATTCGATGTGTGCCTAACTTCCAAGTCACCTTTGAATCCAAGGTATCAAGGCAGGAGGGGTCACCGGTAAAGCCTGGAAGGAAGAGTGTGGGTCCTGGTTTCCTCGTTTACTGCGTATGGCAGTGAACCATCGTGAGTCAGACGCTGTCACAACACATTGCAAAGTTCCAATGAGGCATCGCCTCCCAACCACTCCTGGTCATTTCTCACTCCCTACTCCGCAATAAATGAAAGGGATCAAGCGTTAGCAAGTCGGGGAAGAGAAACTCACTTAACTCTTAAACACCATGAAATGTTTAATAGTGTCATAAGGCGGAAGCATCACTTTCCGTGATCCATCTGGCTGCAGGTGCACCAGAGCCCGGAGCCCAGACTTCCACAGCCCCTTACGCAGATCAATTTCTGGCTCCGAGGTTTTGTTTGAGCCCAGGTCTCTAGCACCTCCCTCAGCCCGTCCCCCAGGAGCCATGTCTGTCTGCAGAAGCGCACCATCCACGTAGACCTGAGGCCTCAGGAGCACAGCCAAGGGAGCCGCGCAACGAAGGCCTTTTCTTCCTTGAGGTGAGAGATGGGGCCCAAATGAAGCATGCCATGGAAAATGGAAGCCGTGCTCACCCGCAGTCACGCCCCGCGGCCATTAAGCCCGGGGTCCTGAGGCGCCACGCATGCCTGTGATAAATTTCTCCAGAGCATCCCAGCCAGAGCGTGGTCCTCACTGATTGCTCATTTACCCATAATGCATGCTGTCATAGCAAAGCCTGACAAATGACAGAGAAAGCTCCGGTTATTTTTTACCCTGACTGCCAAGCCCCTCACCTCAGATTATTCATTTATTAGGGCAATCACTGAGGTCTGGGTACTTAATATTGTTTTCACCAAATATGAAAATGATCTACTTGCCTATTCTTTAGTTCCTCCTAGGGCAAGCCATTTATCACCAGCTCAGGATAAATGACTGCTTCATTATGGCCATAATTTATGAGGTGTTAGGAGCAAAGAGCCACGCCTAGAGACTTAAAGCTTTAATATGGATTAAAATAAGATAATCAATCAAGCTAATACAAATGTTCCCCCAGCATTATTTCTTGTTTTGAAATGGCTTAATAATTTGGGGGTGGGAGTGTCAAGCCATGTTGAAGATCTCATTACCCAACAACACGCATGTGCGTCCGAAACAATATGTAAATACATATAGAGTGTGATGCTGCCAGGAAAAAAGACATGAGAGAACGCCCCAACCCCCGGCTGTGGTGAGCTGAAATCCTTACTTGTACCCTTAAGGGAGTCGGATAAACCGGAGACCGAGGCACTTGCTAGCAGGTGTAGACTCGGGGAGTCTGCTGGCTCCCACTTTCTTATTCCTTTCTAAGAATATTTAGAATGATGGCTGCTGCTTCATCTTCCTCTATGCGCTCCACAGCAAAGAACTTAATCTGGGGAGAAATGTGATGTCTCTATGGCATTTCAACAACGTGGCTTTATTTCACGTCTGAGGTAGGTTTCACGGCTCATAACCTAGACAGCAGCCGCTTCTTGCTGTGTTTGGAGGACAAAGAATGCTTCCCACTCAATAGCATCACGGGCTTTAAAAAGCTGCCCTGGTTTGTATCGTGATTTTATAATTATTATGCTATGCCAGAACAAATAACGATTCCCCAATTGTGCGTCACGTTCAAGACACTGACAGAGACCTATTTGGCCACTTGAGTGAAAAACTTTGAAGACTTCCCAGGAAGTCCCCAATTTAGTCATGCTTTGAACACACACCACCACCCCCAGGAAGAAATTCACCACAAGCATGAACAAATACAAAGACACTCGGGTGCTAATTAAAAACCTGTCCAAAGTTCTTGCCATTTCCCAAAGACCCCGCTCCTCGCAGGTGAGACAGATGGGCCCCCGCCGCCCGCAGGCAGGTCTTGAAGGATACTTCAGCAAGGCCTGGTGGCTGGAAACCACTCAGCCTTGAAATTAACATCCGCGGAAAAGCCCTTTCCTCCCCCTCCAGACAACAGCAGCTTACATCTTCAGGACAAAACAGAGAAAAATGATGACCAAAAAGGGGCCAGAGAAGACATGGAATAGTTGTGCCGTGTTCTCTGGAAGAGCCATCATCTGTTACCCCGGAGAGCGTGGGGAGACACACAGGTCTGAGAGCAGCACGCGTCAGCGGCCCAGCTCCCGCCTCACACACACACCAACTACCAAGGGTGCCTTGCAGGAGTCAAAGCGGGACGTCCACGAAAGCGCAGCCGGGAGCCCCAGAGACGCAGCCAAGACGCTGCAGAGGAGGACAGCCTCTCTCAAGTTCGTGGCGGGAGCTGATGTGAAGACCACGCGGTGGCCATCTAGAGGGTGGCGGCCCACAACATGAAATATTTCCACTTTGCGCAACTGTTTTCCACTCAATATTATTTCCAGCCATGGAAGCCTCTGGAATATCACTCAGACAGTTTAAGTTAAATTCCAGCCGAGATCCTTGTTAGCTAAAGGACATTTTGTAATCCAGTCATCTTTCTCCACTCTGCTTATAATCCAATGATGGCACCTCGACAGGGCGCAAACCACCTAAGCTCTGCAGTCGCCCTGTGCATGGATGTGAGCGTCCTCTGCCCTGCGTTTCTGTCCATTTCTGTGGACAGAAAATGCCCCCCTCCCCCTTCCCTTTCTTCCTCCCTCCCTCCCTCTCTTCCTCGCCCTCTCCCTTTCCTTCCCTCCCTCCCTCCCTCTCTCAGTCGCTCTCTCCCCCCCATTTGGACCTTAGTTGACATGGTGGGGGGAAAAAATGCAAAATCTATCATTCATAAATGCACAGCATCTTATTCCCATTTCAAACCGTACTCCTAAAAAATCTTAGACACACATAAAAGGAAGTCTACCTGTGGAATGAAAGGGGTTACACATCACAAAAAACATTAAGCATCTTGGCTGTGAATAGGCTCCAGTGGTTAGAGAGAGAAGGAAAAGTTAGTGGAAAACTTTGGTGTGACTTGTTAGGTCTTTGTTGGTTTGTTACATGTTTGTGTCTTTGTTTGTTGAACACTACATGTATCTCCACGAACACTTGTCAAACTTGTCAAACACAACAGCAAATTTCCCAGCTTCTCCTCATCCCTACTTGTACCAGGTTCCTGGTAGTGAAGGAATGTGCTCTGGGTCTAAGTGATGTCATCATCAATGGTATCATCAATTACGTTTTGTGTGTTACGCTTTAGAGAGACGGCTTTAGTGTGCGGTATCATTAATTGTGACTGCGATTTTTATTTCTGTGTTAAATACAGCTGGCACAAAATATCTATAGCTTAAATAGTGAAAGATTAATAACTGCATGCTGGTAAGAGTTAACAGAAGATATTAAAAATATCATCACCATAGATGTGGAAAAGACTATCCTTGCAGTTTGCTCAAAGTAGACATGGCTTACCTCACATTCAAGAACACTTTGCTTTGTTTTCATTTCTATTTCAGTGGCTTTGGGGAATGCAAATGGGTTTTGGTCACGTGAGTGCATCATACAGGGGCGAAGAAGTCTGGGCTTGACGTGGACCCTCCACCCCCACCCATGCACATCACACCTACGGGGGATTTTTCATCCCTCCCTCCTTCCTCCTGCCTTCCGAGTCTCCAGTGTCCATCATACCATCCCTATGCCTTTGAAGACCCTGAGCTTGGCTCCCACTTATAAGTGAGAACATGCGGCATTTGGTTTTCTGTTCCTGTGTTACTCCCCTTAGGCTGATGGTGTTCAATTCCATCCAAGTTGCCACAAAAGACTTCGTTTCGTCCATTTCATGGCTGAGCAGTGTTTGACGGAACACTCTGAAGAGCGAGATGGAGAGCCATTCTTCCCCCCATTCTGCCTCTCTGCTTATGTGAGGAAATGTCCAGGTAACATCTCTCGGAGTCCCAGCGTCTCAAGCAATGTCTTGCGTACATGTGACCCCTCGGGTGCCTGCCCAAGTCATAGCCATCAGTGAAAACATCTCTGAATAGCTCAAATCTCTCGACAGAATTGATGGACATCATTCGGGTCTGGGAAGCAGGTCACGGCCGTTCCCACATGCAGCCCACCCCACCTGGAGGCAGAGGGCCAGGGAGCTCTCCAAGGGGGCCCTCGAGCCTTTTCCTCATGTGCAGAACAAACGTGATGGGAACGTTCAAAACCTAAACAAACTAAGGAATGAGAAAGGCCCTGGCAACCACACACACTGCGAGCGCCCATGGCAGGTTAATGCTGCCGTTGCAGTCACGCCTCTTGAATGACGTCACTCTCTTTCCTTAGGGAGTAGTCAGAATCCAGGAGACGTTTTCACTGTACATGAATTCGTTGATTCGGCTCTAGGGATGTAAACCGAGAGGCACAGTGCCAGACACAAAGGACATGAGTCGTGGGCTCCATACCCCTGCTTTCAGGTCTGTGCTGGGGCCCACAGACCAGGATCCCCACAGGACATGGAACTGACCCAGAGCGGACCACCACACTCGCCACGTAGCTGTTGAACGAGTGCGTGACTGAATAAAAGAATTCCCCATCGGGCTAAGTCTGGGTCTCATCCTTATTTCCATCATCATCATCATCACCGTCATTAGACTTGAATATTCCCATTTTTCTACAAGGCTTATAAGAATTAAGTCGTTTTTAATAATCTGGGCGTACGAACAAGCCAAGGCTGGTACACATTTTTCCACGGCATTCATTCCCTAACTATTTCTTGCACAGTTATACACAGACCCATAAAGGCTGACCTTTCATGGGGAATTTCTCAAATGCAAATAAATATATTTCACTGAATAAAAACCTGGCACAAATGGAACAAGAAGCAGTAACTTAGATGTAAACTGCTAAGTTACCAATTAGCTGCTTAAAAACAACTGAAAGTCACAGAGCCTCAATACACAGAGGCAGTTAATTAATTAACATTAGATGTGATTAATAATGAGTTGCGTTTAACAGCAAAGATCTGCCCGCAATGGCGGCGTGACAGAACAAAAAGCCTTGGGAGAGCCGGCAACTATATTTATCCTGATTGTGTTTGGGATTTTAACGTGTTTTGTGCAGACTGACAAATGGCCTATTAATTATCTAATGTTGTCTGACAACAACGGCTTGATAAAGATGTATGTTTTTGAGTCACGGGATGGAAACTGCCGGAGAGGAGGCCCAGAGGGGCCTTGCTGTCCTAAAACTGGGCTCCCAGCCACGGTGACAGGCGAGACAAAGCCCTATCTCCTGCCACAGCCTGCGCAGATAAAATATGGCTTGGCCGTGGGGACACGTTTCTTCTCTTTTAGAAAACCGCCTCTGCAATATCTGATTAGGAAAAGGAGGCACAGGTCTTTACTAAATTGGGGTTAAGGCATAATCAATATCATCTATGGAGTGTGTGGCCTCTTCTGCATAAACACGGGCACTTCCCATTATTAAGGAGCCTCTCCCGCCGGGAAGCGCGGGCAGGACACCGCCGTGCTCTCCATTCTTTTTATTTAGAAGTTTATCTTCCTACCTGTTTGACAGCTGTTCCTAAGTGGTTTCACAGTGCCAAATTATTTTTATGATTGTTTGATGTTTTATTCTCCCATTTCAGTTAATGAGATAGGATCCCACAATGGCCATAACTCACAGCTGTCAGAACTAAAAAGCATGCTTGTGGCAAGAGAGCCTGACGGTAAATAAGGCTAAAAGCAAGGGATAATAAAAAACTCCACTATCAGAATCGCCTTTGCAGTCAAACTTGCTGAGGTCAGAGCCGCCCTTTCTTTGTGTGGCTTCTGGACATTCCTGGCCGCAGGGTCCCCCACGCACCCCACTCCAGCACCCACCTGCACCCTGCTCATACGTCCATGCTTCCTCAGAAAGTCTCACGGGAAGGACATTAGCTAAGAAATGCAAGAAGGTCTTGAAGACACCGAGTGCTGTGTTCTAATTAAAGGCCCTGGGCATCATTTATGGTGCCGAGCCGGTAATTTGTCACACACTGTTAGGGAGAAATTGTTCAACAAATAACCTTTACAAGAGGCTCGCGAACAGCTTCATAATTGAAATCCCTAATGGTTTTGCTGGGAACTTTTATTAAGGTTGGAAGGATTTTTTTCTTTTCCTCTCCCCTGAGAGTTCGGAGCTTGTGGCTGTGAGGTGGCAACCTTCTTTCAGAAAAGGAAGCCCTTTCTTAATTGTAGTTATGAACGCCGTAAGTATCAACAAGGCCACTTCTGCTAATAATCAAAAGTGCAGTGCTTTGCCCCAGGAGGAGAATGGGAGCCTTGTTTTGAGTTTTCATTTTTGCTTTTGTTCTTCCTAGTGGAGGAGACAGCTTTGAGACAGATGAAGATGTCGAAGCAATACCATCCTTGGAAAGGTGATGATGAATAATTTCAAAGCTACTACTAGGTCAAGTCTGCAATGTAAATTATTATCCAAAAGTTTAAAAAAATAAAAAGTGACCACTTTCCCCAACAATATTTCTTTCTTCTTCTTACACGTTTAATGATCCTCCCTAAGCAGAAAACAGCATGGCAAGAACTCAAATAAAGATAAGTCCCATCACTAATTATGAAGGCTGGCCTGGCTCGTGCAGAAACACTCCCTGGTAAGCACCAAAGATTGGCCACTTTAGAAATGTGCCATGCTTGCCAGTAACCCCGGTTGTTATCTCACATCTAAGCCCAAACATTTATCTCCTCAGCCGTGTCTATGTGGTGTCATCGTGTCTGAACAAGTTTGACTTACTACATGTTTTCCAGGTTATAAAATTCAGGACATGACACATCTTTATAATGCAAATGGAACAAGAAAGATGGGAAAAAAAGAATTCTAAATGGACTAAATGTCGTTAAAAGGTTAGCTCCAGAGAACTCAAGTCAGAAAACCTGAGCACCAGAAAACAATGAATAGCATGGACCTGCCACAAACAACTCCAATGACACAGCTTTGTGACCCTGACTTCCCTTCTGCCACCAAATAAAGTCATGCAAAGAAAGTGCACCCCAATTTAGGGATATTTATGTCCAGGCTAAAATAAAGCAAGTCTCCTCATTCACAGAAGCCATCTCTGGGGGAAAGTATAGAGCTCTGTCATAGCAGCTGGTCACGGCACTGGAGTCCATGGAAGAACACTGATGGCTGGACAAGTAGCTCCCCTCAAAGGGATCATGGAACACTCAGAGGCAAAGATGATGACTCTGTGCCCTGTGAGTTGTCCCCATCCCTGAACTGTCCCACACACCCATGCATCACAGCTATGAAGGGACCATGGCCCTAGAGAGAGCTCACAAACCCTGCCAAGGTAAGACCCACAGCCCTCTACTAACCTACACACAAAAATCAGAGTGCCCGGCGCTGGGACACTGGACACTCCATGCCACCACTACAGCTGGCTTGGTCTGTCTGTCACAACTGTGTCTCCACCTGGCTCCCTGTAGCCACGTGAGAATACGGTTGGTATGTGTTTGCTGGAGGAACACCTATGGGCCCAGTCCAGACCAAGGGCTGCAAACTGGTGGCCCATGGGTAGCCTTTGCCCGACAAAAACCTATTATTTCATTGTCAGTGTGTTTTCTTCTCTTTACAAAAAAATGTGTTTTACTTGTCAACATTTAAAAGAGAGAGGATTTTACATGAATATGAAGTCAGATTTTTGGCTTCTGGGAAATGTATAAGGTCTGACAGGACAGGATTCCCACCTGGTGAAGGAAGTGACCTGAGTATGCTGGAGACATTATGAGCATTGTGGGTCCTCTGTGGCCACCCACTCATGAGCCCTCTGTGACCCACTTCCACATGGCCCTCTGTGGCCATCCCCAAGTGCACCCTCCGTGGCCTAACCCCGTGTGGCCCTCTGTGGCTCATTCCCACATGAGGCCCCTGTGGCTCGTCTCTGTAAGAGCCCTGCAAGGGCCATCACAGTGTGAGCCCCTCCTGCATCCACCTCCCTCATCTGGCTCCTGCCCTTGCTTTTATTTATTTATTTTTTTTGAGTTGGAGTCTCACTCTGTCGCCCAGACTGAAGTGCAGTGGCCGCTCCCGGCCACCGCAGCCTCAACCTGCTGGGCTCCGGCGATCCTTCCGCCTCAGCCTTCCAAGTAGCTGGAATTACAGGCGCGCGCGACCACGCCCAGCTAATTTTTTGATTTATTGTAGAGATGAAGTCTCGCGTGCCCAGGCGGGTCTCGAACCCGCGGGCTCAGGCAATCCACTCACCTCAGCCTCCCAAAGGCGCGGGATTACAGGCTGAGCCACCGAGCCCGGCTTGCCCTTGCTTTTAAACGAGACCCAGAACCACACCCCCTGTGATGCACGAGACTAATGCCTGGGGAATCTGTGTGGACACCATCACGTGGCAAGACTCGCTTGCAGCAGAAGTGAGTCTAGAGGCAGACTTCCTGCACCAAGCCAAGTTGACTCATCATTCCGTAGTCACCAAGTGGCTTGGTGCCTAGCGGGGGCAGGAGGTGCGTTTGTAGATGGCTGTCACAGGGCAAAAGGCTGAAAAGTTGCTCTTACTATGCAGAAAAGAAAACATAAGAGACGTGGACGTCCACGTCCCATCACCGGGAGCTGGACACAAATGTGGAATATCGAGGCCACCACAGACCCACTGAATCAGCAGAGGCTGTGTTTTGACAAGCCCCGCTCCTCAATTCACTCCAGAAGTGCCTTCTGTCAGAGGGAACCCCATGCCCGCTGTGATGCCACGCACCGCAAGCTTCACCAACGTTAGCAGGAAACAAACCACTATGCCAGGTTCTGTCCCACACCCGCAGGGAGGAAGAGCCACGCATGCTCCCGCTTCTCTATGGAGAGCTGAGGACCGAAACCGGAAGGGCCCTGGGACACAGGTTGCAGATGGGCTCTGAGAAGAGAGGACACTGGGGGCTAGCTGACGGCCTCCTCGGCCCACCCGGGGCCTGCTGTCACTCACTGTCCTCCGTCCTTCCCCCTGCCTCGACTCAGACAGCTCCCCAGGACTGGCCCTGGGTGTGGCAATGCCTTCCAGCCCTCAGCCCTGACCAGGAAGGCGAGATGTCTACTCGTGTAGCCCACACGTGGACATCCTTTGGGAGTGGTGACTGGTGGCTGAGACACCCAAGGGGGATGTTTTGCTTAAACATAGGAGCTTGCAGGGCTCAATTCTGAGCTCATGCTGTTCAGTGAGCCCTCTGTGGAGACGCTCAGCCAGGCATAAGATCTGGGTCCAGGGCAGGAAGACGAAGTGATTGCATAAGCAGGGCAGTGCTTCAAGGGGGAAGAGGCGTCCTGGGTACAGAACGGGGGAGATGGAGGTGGCTGGGACCTACTCAGCCCCGGGCATCCGATCACACCACACCAGCTTGCACGTGGGCTGAGAGGCAGCGTGTACCCGGAAGAGTCAGGAGAAAACAAATACCATCTTCTCTTTGGCCCATAATAGTGTCTTGGACATAAAACCGAGACCGTCCCCCTTAAACGGAGTCCCTGATTCTGTGTGTAAATAATAGATGTTTCCATTATTATTAAAAATGTCGCCTCTGAAATACGAGGGCCGCACACCTCTGAAACCATCAACCCTCCTTGGCACACGCCGAGGGTCTAGGCTTCCTGTGTGGTTTCCCTCATCTTTTCCTCCCCTTGGAAGAAGAGCAAATGTCTCTGCACTGTGCAAAAGCCTTCACGGGACGGACGGGATGCAGGCAGCTCCATTTCAGGTGCTCCTTTCCCAAGCACAGGGAAGGAAAACAGAAGACACCCGGGTTTAACGCTAATTGATTTATTACCTGCCCACGCAGACCCCAGGCCCGGCAATGGCAATGGCGCTGGGACTTAAAGCAGATTATTTGCGAGACAATGTTTGATTCCCGGAAGGGGTAATCAGGTCCAGATACAATGGATGATAAGATAATTGAGGAGAAATGAAAGAGGATACACTAATGAGTTTACAGGCCCTAATGGGAAGAACATCAGTTTCAACACTCAGGTTAGGAGCTGGGAGTGGTCTCATCCTCTGACTGCTGAAGATGGAGTCCTGAGGCAAACCAAGATGAATGCCAGCACACCCGTGTACTGAGCTGTTCCTCACGCCGCAGGAAGCTTCAACTCACAGGGCACATCGGACTGTGTTTCTTGCTTTTAAACCACCCCGACTCTCCCAGCAGCACCCAACCGCACACGTTGCTGCCCTGCAGTGCCTGGATGTAAATATTTGGCCCGACCACTTGAGCACTGACTCTTCAGCCCCCCAGGGGTGCCCAGGTCCGGGGCCTGCTGAGTGGACGCAATTTCCCACGAGTCGTTTGGTCTCTCGGAGAATATTCCTGCGTGCATGCCGCCTGGTCACCGGCATTTGAAAATGCTTGCCTGAGCAGTAATCATGTCGGGCTTCATGATTCATTTTTATACCTCACTCACCCACCACCCACATCACCAGCGAGGCTGCGGACACTTTATTGGTATTTTTGATGACTGTAACAGCCATCTAAATTTTTCACAGGATGGGGCCTCTGGTCCAAGTGCCGCCACGCACCGGGCCAAGGCCCAGGCTATGGAGAAATCAAGGGCATGCTGGGAGCCAGGAGGACAACTGGGAGCCACCGAAGTCTGCTCCTGTGTCCCCTGATGGCGTCTCCTGATGAATCGTGACACAGCCCCCACACATGACCTCGCGGAAGCCAGTGTCTACACATGTCAGCGTGGCTCAACTGCCTGCACAAAGGCTGACGAAGCACGCGTCCACAAGGGCTGTTTTCACCTCCAGTAGAAGGCCGCTCAGGGCACTGCCCCCTCTAACTTGCTGGAAGATCTGAGCTCCCCCTTCATGTTGGTTCTGTGACCCTGGTGTCCACAGGACTTGTCTCGATGTCCAATTAGGCCTTGAGACATGACCGAGTGAGTCCTCCTCAGACTATTACTGTTTGGTCAACCTGGTATTTTGTGGCGTGAGAGTCTAGGGACTGATTCGAAATGGACACCCAATGATTTCTGCATCCAACAGGGTCACCATGAAACCACAAGCACGTCATTGACCCACGTTAGAACACCTGGTTGATTCAAGTTTCTGACAGTAATCAGATCTTACTGGCTCAGGTCAGTTTGGAGAAACCAGTAAAGTCTCAAGTTTGTCACACTTGTTTTATGCTAAGTACTCTTCCCTGAAAAGTTGACCAGGTAACATAGGAAGGTTGCAGTGAGCTTTCAGTTGTCACTAAACGCATCCATCGACCTGGGCGACAGCTAAGACTCACTGTGGTGAGATGTGGCTAAGTGGATACTTCTCATCATCTTCAGGCTGTCTTCCCCAGTCCCTTCCTCGCCTCCTGCCCCAAGCCCCCATCTCCTGGTCTTGTGCCTTTGCGTACTAACACTCCACAGGGCAAGCCCGTTCTCAGGGGCTCTGGGGGCACCTCGGCTCAGGCCCACCCCGTTTGGGCAGAGTCCTCACGTTTCCCAAATTAGGCGGCCGGTGCTCGGTCCTCTGCCACTGGGGCGATAGCCTCTGGAGGCAGGCGGTGGAGAGGTGTCTGGGCCAGCCTCTGTGCAAGTCCTGCCCCAGAGCTGATCTTCCAAACCCTTTGGGCTGCTGTGATCCTTTTCCAAAATGTCAGGAATAGGCTTCCCCTGGCCAAGAAATAAGAGGCCCACTTCTCAGGCAGATAGACTGAGCCCTGAAAGCCATTCTGTGGCCTCTGGAGGTCACATCAGGAGCAGGAAAGCTGGGAACCAGCCCTGGGATCACTGACTCCCACGTCCCCACTGGGAACACCAGACAATACGGACGCCCTCCATGAACCGAATCCAAAAATTGTAAAAGATAAGTTGTTTCCTCATATTGTTCAAAGAGGAAAAAAAGAACTGCTTTCCCACAGAGAGCAAACCAATAGTGAGAGGCCCTCTCCTCATCCTATAGGACTCGATGTGAGAATATTTTTTTTTTCTTATGTGAATTCTTCAAAAGTCAGTTTGGCTCCCTGCCTAATGTACAGAAGGTTTCAGAACAGACCTATTTTTTTGTCTGAACAATGGAGGCATCAGGTCCCAGAATTTTCAAGTTGGAAAAGACCCTGGAGACTGTGACACTCAACTCCCTCCTTTTACAAACTGAGACTATGGAAGGTCAGCCAGCACGGACGTGTTCACAGGTCACTCACAGCAGAGGCAATCAATACATTATGAGGAGACAAATCTGTTCACGGGAAGGTTCCAATTATTTGGGGGAAAACTTGCAAGCATGTGTTATCCGGAATGCACCCACTGTTTTACATGGCAAGCCCTGGCCTCTGCCCTCCGAAGATTCAGAACCAGTCTCACCGGCAGTGCATTCCGTCTCATGGCAAGAAATTGGATGAGAACCCACTGAAGCCTGCCAGACCCTTAGGGATCCCAGGGACCCAGATTTCGCCAAGAGCCAAAGGAGGAAACGGAGGCCATTAGGGTGACAGGAGGCGGGGTGAGACCCGGGGGTTAAATAAAAGATTGGGACCTCCACGACAGGAACCAGATAACCTTTCGGAAGGCCCAACGGGCAAGGGCGGTCCCGTTCTGGGCAGGTGCCGGTGCCAGGGCCCGCTGGGAAAATGACCCTTGTTTATCGGGTGCCCTCCTCGCTGCCTGACCCTTCTCAGCAGTAAACCCACAGCCCTAAACACCAGCTCCTGGGGAAACCAGCACGCTTCCTCAAGCAGACCGAAAAGGCCTTCTCCCAGGCACATATACACTGAGGTGGGACCCAGACCCGTCCGACGGGGCTGAAATTCCCACTTGCCTACCCTAACCCCTTCTGGTCCCATTTCATCCATTCTAGAAACTGACTGACAGACATAAAATGAGTGACTTTGGCTGACTGAAGCCGTGGCCTCCTCTGATCCTTCGTTGGGGCATGGGGGGTGCTCCAGCAGAAAGATGTTTTTATATAGAAAACGTGTCCGCAAATACAGGCTTCACGTTACCACCCAGAAGAGGCCGACAGCCATGGCCAAGTTCTGAAGCGTTCCAAAATTTAAGCACTGCAAAGACATCTGTGGCTCTGCTATCCAGAATCTTTATTTTTTCAAAGAAAAAAAAATGCAGGTGTAGCTCTTCAGAGCTTTGGCCAGGGTCACTTAGGCCAGCAAATCACAGCAGAAGACCTGGGCCCCTTGGCTGCAGGCATTGCGTTGTTTGGCCATGCTGGACCAGCCCACACAGGTCTAAGGTAACAACAGCACACCACCAGACATCACCCTGCAGGTTTGAAAAGATGGGTCTTGGGAAGCGACAGGCTGTAAGAAAACCACAGCTGCCAAGCATCAGCAGCTCAGAACGCAGAGGTAGAAGGGGGCTCCCTGGCCCTCATGGGACGGCATGGTTGAAGCAACCCCTGGGGGACACAAGTCTTCGCTCACCCCAGGGAGCTTACGGGCCTATGGGAGCAGTGGGGAACCAGGTCACACCAGGCCTTTCGACCCAACATTCACTCACAAAAAAACGGCAGGCTAGTGTTTTTAAGTAAGAGAGTTGCCTTCTCCCTCTATCTTTGTCATAAAACTTTGTCTTCCTGCTTCCAATTAGCCATGTGAACATGTAGCTGTGCTCTCAGTAACCAAACGCTGGTGACATTCCAAAGAGCAGGTCCAAGAAGATTTTCCATGAACCGGAAGCCCCCGTGAGACACAGCCTACCCACAACTCGACCCTCAGCCAGGGGAGGAGCCAGCGGGCACCAGCGAGAGCCTGTGTTTTCCATCAGTGGCAGCTCAACGTGCCGGTCTGACGCATCATCTAGGCGTGATGGTATTCTTACCCCAAGACGCCAAGCCATTGATGAGGAAATTGCACACATGTGGAGCGATGGGGTGAAGTCAGACAGCCAGATGTTTGCACTCAGGGCTCTTTCCATCCCTGGCAGGATAGGAAGAAGAAGAAGGTGGCCATGCTGTCAACTGGAGCTCCCAGAGACAGGCGTAGGAGGTTTTGATCTTGCGTCATGACACCCTCAGTGTAGACTAAGCTGCCCGGCACACAACAGGTGCACTGTAGGTGTTTCTTGAATTCATATGAGAGCACTCAAATCCATGAATTGCCTTTTTAGCTCCATGGGGAAAAAGGAAGACTTGCAAGGTTTATGTTGTGTCAATTTTATTTATATGACACTGGAAAAACATCCTTATGGGCCACCGAAATCAGTTTTGGAGAGTGGGCTTCCTTTTTTTTTCCTTTCTGGCAAATGCAACAAATGATATTTCTGCCATAATGAATGCCATAAAGGTCCTCTTTATGTGTGTGTGTATATGCCAAATGCAAACACAGTTTTCTATTCCAGAGTTTAATGGAAACATTATTTTGCAGATGTCTTAAAAACAAGATTTTCCTGTGCCTAGATGATTTGTTCATGAAAGCCCAGTTAAAAGTACAAATTGTTAACAAGGTGCTCATATGCAAAACATACAGACTGACTTTTGATGTCACAAATCAGAAGCTGAGGGGTGCAAACTTGGCTTTCAAAGCCCACTTGGCAGGACAGACAGTGCTCTTGTGGAGTTCACTGAGGCTCACTGTGTCGTTTATATCAGTGAAGTGCTCGAACAAATGTTCATTTCCCGGGCAGGGCAGGTACACAGGGGTACGTCCATGAGCACACAGAGTGACACACGTGTCATTCCACTGAGCAAGTTAAGCGGATGGAAGTGGACTCCCTCTCTCAGGCCAGGGATTTAGAAGGAAACGGCCCCTGGAAAAGGGAGGATGAGGCAGAGATTCCCACATGGCCTCACCCCTGCACAGACATCAGCTCGTTGCTTAGTGAAGACCTGAACCACCTGCTCCCTGGCATGCTTAGCTTGTTATTCAGACGCTGTTCGTTTTAATGGTGAATTTGTAATTATTTCAACTGGAAAGGTGTGGAAGATAGACCCAACATCTGGTTTTGCCAAAAGCGTTAGGCAGGCTCTGAGTTGGTGAGGGTCACCTCCACCTCGGAGACGAATGAACCAGGGGCCGGATCAGCGCAGGTGGACACACAATAAGATGAGGAGACAACTGTGTTTTAAACTCAGAGGTCATCTCCAAATATACGTGAACTTTTTATTGAGACGATTTTTGCCACATCAGAAGTTCTCTGTTTTACCTCGAGAGTGAAACCTTAAATATTCCGTGTATAAGTTAGACATGCAAGTTCTTTAACTTCTTCAGTGGCCACTGGACTTGGGAGTGGCTGGGAGCATGACAAGGGGGCCTCCAGCTAAATGGTAGTTGGCAACTTCACTGTCATGGCACCAAGTGTATGTTTATCAAATATGATTTAGTTTCAGAAAAACCAGAAGTATGTCATGTGAAGATGTTTTCTTCATTCACCTGTTTTCTGCAAAAGATATACACCCCTAATGAGAGAAGGGCCCTCCCTGACCTGGGAGGTTTCGGGGAGGCCTGCTGAGACCCCAGGCCCCCCAGGCCAACCAGAGCCGTGCTGGGCGCAATGACACACAGATGTCAGTGCCGGCCTCCAAGGGAATGACGCCACCCCGTCATCCGAAGACTGTGTCTGTGTGCGTATATCCTTGTGTACATGCATGTTGAAGACTGACATTTGGGTTTTTTTGTTTGTTTGTTTGTCTGTATTTTGTTTTTTGGGGTTGGAGTCTCACTCCGTCGCCCCAGCTGGAGGGCAGTGGCACGCTCACAGCCACGCCAGTGTTGACCTGCTGGGCTCCGGCAATCCTTCCACCTCAGCCTTCCAGGTAGTTGGAACTACAGGCACGCGCTACCACGCCCAGCTAATTTTTTAAAATTTTATTGTAGAGACAAGGTCTCACCAAGTTGTCCGGGCTGGTCTTGAACATGCAGGCTCAGGCAATCCACTTGCCTTGGCCTCCCAAAGTGCTGGGATGACAGGCTGAGCCACTGAGCCCGGCCAACATTTGGGTTTTTGTTAGCATTTCCGAAATAAACAATTGAGACACCAGAAAATTGTGTTTCAAACCCATCCGCAAACAGCTTTCTGTGCAATCTGAGCATGAGACCATATAGTTGTGCTTGGCACGGGCACTTCGGTGCACAGCACAGCTCCAGGGTGGGCTCTGAAGTGGCAGGATACTTGGTTGGATTTCGAACAAAGGAAAATCCCAAACCACTCTCCAGAGCCCCTGCTGGCATCCACAGGGACTGCTTGCAGTGTAGACGACACCTTGCTACCTCGCTCTTCAAGGTCTCCTCTTATTTGCCTGGCTCTCTCTGCTTCCCCTGATTCTCCCCAGATTCAAGGTAACAGCTTGAGGGCACCACACACACCAGTCTCCCTCTGCACCGCTTCCCATTTTAAGGAAGGGAGATGAAGGGTAGCTCCCCCCATTCCTGGCCATGGTCCTCAAACCTGTATGGATGCCCGAATAAAATACGTCTCCTTTCTTCTATGAAGAGGTTAAATGAAACTCCATGGAGCAGGGAGCAGGTGTGAAACGCATTTACCGTCTCTGCCTGAGTGTCCCTGCGTCAGGCTCCCATTAGCCAAGTATACTTGATGTTGAAGACGGTTCCTTGACTCACACCTTTTTGAGTATGGAGGAATTTTTCCTTTTAAAAATCTTACAGCAAATAATTAGATTTGACTCTGAATAAAAATTAAACACTTATTGCCAACAGACTTCCTTTGTTTAAGTTATCTGCACCTATATGTTTGTTTGAGTTCCCTCTGATGTTATAAGTTCTTCATTCTTGAGACATTCCCGTTTAGCAATTAGACGCACGCATTCTGAGGCCACACTGCCTGGGTTTTCATCTCAGCTGTGCCACGAATTATGTGTGCACCCGTGGGCAGGTTCTTAACCTCTCTGTGTCTTAGTTCCACATTCATAAAACGGGGATGATAATATCTACGTCCTGCTATTGTTATTAAATTACATGAGTCCTGATGCATAAAATGCTCAGCATCGTGTCTGGCACACAGTAAGCTCTCCATAAGTGTCCATTATATAAATTAAGTAAAAGACGAACCTTAAACACAGCCATTGATTAAATCCCACTTGGACAATGCCAGATGAATGGCCAACACTTTGCCTGTCTTAGATTATCATCAAAATGTGATCTTTCTCGTTTTACACTGATTTTTTCTGTCTGTGTTGACATCCATTTTAACATAATGACATCATTGCATTTCACTTTGGCCCCAGCTGTTAACAGTGCTATTGAACACTCCGTTTAGATTAATTTATCTTCCACATTTTAATACGGCTTTCTCATCGCAGGAAAATCCTAATGACATACTCACCAATTTTATTTCTAGAAAATTCCATCTTGGAGACAAGTGATTCGTTTGAAGAGTACCCAGAAAAATTACAAGCTCAATCACAACTCAGCTGGTGCTTCCAACGTTTTCTTCTTTTGCTCAAGGACAGACCTTGGATCTCAGCTCATGATGTCCTAAGTAGCATCTCTACACCTCACTGATCCTTTCCCAGGTGAGGCTCTTCAAAAACTACCCTACTTAGGAGCCACCTGTCTGGACCGCCTCGCCCCTCTAAAGCGTGCCGTGCCCACTTCGCTCTGATTCTAGAGTTGTCCTGCGTTGCCATCGGAACACTTGGAAATGGCATGTGTGAAGAACCAGGAAGACACAGGAGGAGAATCTCAGACACCCCATTGCAGTCGCTGGGCTAGGAAGCCCCTTTCCGGCAAGCGGTCTCAAATCCAAGCCCGCGCTGTGCATGCCCCAGATGGGCCTCCATCTGCACGGAGGGAACGCTGCCGCCCGGGCGTTTGGCGGCGGGTCCCTCTCCAGCAGCCTCGGCACCACCTCTGACCTTCCCCGGGCTCCCACGTGCTGCGAGGGGTCGCCGGGAAGGCCGCGCTGTGCTTGGTTGCTTTCTCATCTGGGTGCCAACAGCAAGATAAATGAAAGACGGGCTCGCTGGAGTACTGGTGGTTTGGGGGCTATTGATTTTTGGTCCATTCTCTTTAAAAGTGAGATCTAAAAAGTTGACAGAGGGTCATTAATTTCATCATATACTTGTCGTCTCATCCATAACCAATCCGGGCCCTGAGTGTGCTGTCACTCTGGGTTTGTGCTTTATTTGTTTAGGGTTTTCTTGTGATTCCACTCTTTCTTCCCCCCTTTCACTTCAGCCTCTTTAAATAAAGAAAGAAAAGAGACAGGCCTGTCTAGGGCTCTCTCCTGAAAATGACTTGGAGAAGGGAAAATGATAGATAGAGATACAGAGAGAGAGACCCGAGTAATGGGAAAGGCACAAAGCCGTCTCTGCCCACCACCGCTAGCCTTGGTTTAAAAAAAGAAGAGCTCCATATAAAATTCATCCATCCTAATTATTCAGATAGACTCCAATTGAATAAACACTGATGGAGGGGAACTAGTGGCTTGTTTTAATGAAATATTAAAATACAAATCGCCAGCACTCTTTAAAAAAAAAAAAGCCTATAGGTTCTTTAGCAAACGCTGCTGGAACATATAAAAGTAATTGATAGTAATGACCACTAATTGAGTTTCTTTGACTGCAAGTTCTGAGCAGGTCTACCAATCCTTCAAGAAACACCAAACTGAGTTTTAAGATATCATGAAAACATCTCACTGGCAATTTTATCGTCGTGGTGATGGTGAGTTTATTTTCCGTTTGTTTTTTAACGGGGTAAGGAGAGTTTGGCAGGCTCTGTAATTATTATTGAAATAACCATCAAATAAAATCTTTAAGCCTGGTTGAATATTCAATGAGCTGTGTAAATCTCGAGTTTGCAAAACAATAGCACGGCTCAGGAGGAGAAACCCAGGCAAATAAGCGGGGATTTCTGGATCATTCTGCAGCAGGCAAGTGGGATGGGCGTCCCACCCGCCTGGGGACACCGCTGATTCCACGGTATCTGTTCTGAAACCCAGTCAAGTCTGCACGTGAGGAAGGCAACAGGAAATCTGATTAAGTTCACGGGCCAAGGCAGGGAAATTCAGTATTAATAATATCACAACTGCCAGTAAATCTCTGTTTTATAGGTGAAGAAATACACTTCCACTTCCAAGTGTGTTTTTATATACCCTTGAGTGCCCAACTAGTTGAACTACCAAGGGAGCTCTACATGATTTAGAAGTTAATCCTTCAAATGGCCAACAATTGAGTGCCTGGGCCACGTGCGTTCCTACCGCTGGCTAATTTCATCTCTGTTCCGTCTGTTCGGTGGCGAGCTTTCATTGTTGGCTGACACTGAGGTTGTAAGTCTAGGTAATTTCGTTAAAATGAGGCTGGGTGCACTCATGGCCTTCCAGCAGCCACCACAGGGCCTAGAGACCTGGGAGTGAGCCCCCCACCAAGGAGCTCGGGCAAGTGGGAAGGAGCTGGGTCAGCTGGCAGGGTGAGCTCTCACCACACGGGACAGGAGGTAAATAAACACCACAGATGTGGGGGCTTCTACGATCTGCAGATGCCTGGAGCGCTGCACCCCCTCAGACTCCACGGTGGCTCTTTCTGGTCTACTCCCTTCTCTTTTCCTTTCGAGTCGTCCTCCCTTCAAGTCTTCTCGTCGAGCTGTGGGGAGGACAGAGATACGGCCTCTGCGCCTCCCGCCAGCAGACCCCCCGGGATCTGTCTGTACCCACCCGTCACCTGCTCTGCCCCAGCTTCCTGCCCTCCTCCTTCCCACCACTCAAGGCATGCTCCTTCCTGTGCCCAGTTCCTCTGTCCTTCATGACGCCTCCCGCTCATCCCTCCACACGGGGTCACCTCTGCGGGTCACCTTTTTTGACTCTTCGCCGGTCTGCATCCTCGCTCTTGCGCACAACCACACGTTCGACTCTCCAGAGCACTCATCAGGGCTATAATTAAGCAATGGACTGTGTAACTGATTTGGGGGTATGCCCTTCCCATCAGGAGGTAAGCTCCAAGCAAGCCAGGACCACATCTGCCCTACCCCAGCTCCTGATATCACTCAAGCTTCTGCCGAATGGACGAATCCATCCCAGGATCAGTTTTCTCACCTGAAAAATGGAGGAAGCAGGAGTCTTTCTTTCTCAATGGTATTGTTCAGATCAAATGATATGACACATTTGTGAAAAGCACTTTATAGGCAATCAAATGCTGCACGCATGGGTGTTAACGCATGGCAGTAGCGGTTGCTGTAACCATTTCTGACATATGGAAGCAATTGCTTGAAAGGAGCCTGTCAAGGGATGACTACTCTGACCTTGTGTAACAGCAGCAACCACCAGCTGAAGCAGCCTCCCTTTCCACCCTCACGCTCCCAAGCAGACAGCCGCCAAGGAATCTGCATTCAAATCTCCAGAATTCCATCTCCATCACCGTTCTGGTCAAGGTCAAAAAAACACATCTGGGCACTGTGATGGGCATTAGAATGTCCTGGAAGTTCTAGACAAAATAAGTTCCTGCCTAGAAGAACTCTAACAGTGGAGAGGGACAGGCCATGATAATTCTAGCCACAGAGTCCCAGTGGATCCCACAAAGGGGTGCCGAGCTCTGTCTAGAGCCTGGGGAAGGACTTCTCGGAGGAGACGGTGACTGAGTTGATGCTGAAAAAACAAACACGGTGAAGGCAGGAGTGTCCCCTGCAGAACAGGCAGTAAAAGCAGAGGCAGACGTGAAGCAGAGGATGTACAGAGCAACCCAGGTGGGTGGCCAGCAGGAGGGAGGAGTGTCTCCCACAGACAGGGGGGTAAGAGTAGATCCTGTTTCTAGCAGTTGCATAGGAACCTGTGCTCAGGATGCAGTTTTATCAACCTAGAGTTGCCAAATGCCCCGCAAAAATCAGCTATGAGTGACTTAAAATCAGAACCACGATCTCTGTCACCCCTGTTTTAGCATCAGACAGGCGGAGCCGCCTTTAGCAAAGCTACTCTCCACAGCCATCTTCTTTCCAAAAGTCCAGGCATGAAAAATATGCATTTCCATGTTTAAATGTGTCTTTTTTTTTCCCACCCAGCAGCCCTCCTCCTGTTCTCCATTCCGGCAATGTCTGTGCATTCATAAACTCTGTGTCCATAGAGATACACACATTGTTTCCCAAAAAGCCATTAATTTTGGAATCTGAGAAATATGAAATAGACAAAGTGGGTAATTTTTCACACTTAGAAGAATTTATCCATTATGTGTTGACTCTTTCTTGCACAGCTGAAAAGAGATTAATATAACTTACTCTCTCTATTAATTGGCTTTACAGATGCCAGAGAGATGGCACCTACTCAAGTTAAATAAAGTGAAAAATGCTCGAAGCAACCGTGGACCCCCAGCCAAGGGGGGTGGTCACCACAGCCAACCTGCAGCCACCTTCCCGGAAACCCGTGATGCCAAAACTCAAGAGAGTCCAATGTTACATACACTGCCGGCCACCCTCTTCCCCAAAAGGCAACCAAAGGCACCAGGGAAATGAGCTCCCCTTTAGATTAAACTCATCATTGGCTGAGTGCATGTGCCAATGGTGTGAAATGCACACGATCACGTTGCCAATCGTGCATGCCTTCAGTTGAGTTTAAACGTGAAACGATTCCAGCTCACCGGGAGCTCTTCAGTTCGAAGAGAGACAGCAAAGCCGGCCTCCTCTCTGCATGGCCATAGGAAGATGCCAGGGAGAAATTAACAAGTCCTGGAAGCCTACAAGACCACACATGAACGCTGAAGCCTCAGACTCTCTTTAACATGGGCAAGAGTTCCAAAAACTCGTGTTCAGTCTTACGGGAGAGGAAAAGGGGGCTTCCGAGTCACAGTGACCTCACAGCCAGGTCCTCAGGTCCAGGGACCAGCGAACAATCTACCTCTCCAGGACCCCTGCCGTCCCTCAGTCACACTCTGTTAGAATGACAGGATGCTGTCATCACCCTCCCACCCTGAGGGAGGACCTGAGTTCCCACATGCATGGGGCAGGGACAGGCTGACGAAAAGGTGTCGTTTCCTAGAAACCTTCCGTTCCCAGCCAGGAAGGCCATTCCAGGTACTGTGAGTAAAGTATGTGAGGAGTAAGCCAATCCATCAAAAAGTAAGAAATGCCCCAAGAATCCCAGTGCCCTGTTGCCAGGGTGTAAACTACGAGGAATCTGGGGTATCTGCCACCTAGAAACCAAAGAAAACAAAACACGACATACAGTTATTCAGCCCAGAACAACTCCTGATGAAATGTGCCCCTTTTAAGGACTCACAGCTAGATTCAGATGGGTAGAGATGGGCCTGGGCTATTTTTTAAAATTACAATGAAGCAACCCTTTAAACGCCCAGTGCCTTTCTAAAACCCCTTCGCCTTTATTTTTGCTTCTCTCTTCTCTCTAAGTTGACCTCGGGAACAGAACAAAAGATCCCGGCTTTAAATCCCAGGCTCCTGTTCCGCGCAGCCCACCTGGCCGGCATCGATCAATACGTGCAGCTTTACCAGTAAATCAGATAATGGAGAGCGCTGGTGAAAGTCCAATGAAACTTCCCCGAGATGCACCACATCCAGGGAGCCCTCAGGGAGCGCACGCCCCAGCGAGGGAGTGTTGCTCCTCCCTAGTCATTAAGCCCCCAACGCTGCCAGAGTGTCCGGGTCCACACTCAGTCACCCTCCTCTTCGGCGCCTCTGACTCCTGTCTCATTCTTTCCTGCTGGTTCCTCCTCACCACACCTTACGCTGGCAAACAAAGCACATTAGTGCCTCCATCCTTCCGTCCTCTGCTCCTTCTCCACGAGAGCTCCCGCCTCCACTGAGACAACTCCCTCTAGCTGCTGGCTCTCCTACCTAGCCCATCCAGGCCCCCGTACTTGGACGACTCACACACGGCCCCGTCATTCTGGCAGCCATGTCTTGCTGTCCCCAGGTCATCAACCTTCCATTTAAGATCTTCTGCTGTGTATACCTGGGTGGGGCTTCCTGTTGTCTGGAGTTTAACAGTCCAACCAAACCCTGCCATGACGACATGTGCAAGGATCCTAAGGGTGGTTTTGTCCTCATTCAAGAGATGAGTTCACTCAGTGGTGCTTATAACATTGTGTAAGGAAATAATAATAATAATAATAATACTCAAGAGGCTAAGGCAGAAGGATGGCTTGGGCCCAGGAGTTCGAGACCAGCCTGGGCAACAGAGTGAGACCCTATCCCTAAAAAAAAAAAAAAAACAGGAAAGAAATAATAATAATATAAGCTTTAGTGGTCACGTTTTCAAATTGTTCACTCTATATAGAATTCTAATCATTTTTTTAACGAATAAAATGTCAAAGGCAAGGTCACAATGACTACCTACTATCGTGGTATGACTAATACATCACATGTCCTAGTGTATTAGGCCTGGACTTTGTGCCTGTCTGGTAGCTATGGATGTATCTAGACCCCACCCAGATCCAGGTCAGCTGTCAAGGAGGGAATGCAGGGAAGCTCCCTAGGGGCCAACGTCTACCGGTTTCCAAGACAGGACCACAGCAGAGGCTCCAACATGTGTGAGAATCAGAGAAATCATGGAAGCTTTGTCAGAAGCACAGCAGAATACTGATTTCTACCTTAGGCCTCACAAGCAAGCCTGTCTGGAAGTGGACTCTAGGATTCGTAGGTTTACAACTCC
>CAUYQG010031011.1:0-37500 GCA_963574415.1 Tarsius wallacei | reverse complement strand
TCCTTTCTGAAAAAATATTTGCTCGGCTGTTACTCTGGGGTCCCTTCAGACACAACACAGTGGGCCATGTCACTGTCCAGGGAGCACACACTTGCCTGACACAGCCAAAAGCCGTGATGCAGAGCACGGTGGGACTCAGTGATCCCGTTGGGAGCTCAAGACAGACAGGTCGAACGTCCGGTGGGGTCTCAGGCAGGAAGCAACGACGATGGTGAGATGGGGGGTAGGGATTCTCCAAACACAGATGCTCACACATGCATGTATGTGTGTGGGTGTGCACACATGAAAGACAGGTATGGGAGTGGAGGGGAGCAGAGGCATCTAGAGGAAACACTTTGAGAAGAGGCAACAAGACCCTCAGGAGGAGGGGGGTGTGAGGTAGGCAGGGACGAGTGAAGGCCAGCGTGGCTGGAGGATGGACAGAGGAGGGCAACGACGTGAGGGCGGAGAGATGGGCAGGGTCAGCCCTGCGAGGCCAGAGGGCCTCCCAGAGACTGTGGCCTTCACAGGCCTCTGAAGCTAGAGGAACACCGGAAGGAAGGCCGACACCAGCCATGCGTCCAGGCAGACCATGTGGTAGCGAGTAGGCATCTCATTTTCAGATGTTCTTTCACCTCAGAAAAATCCTGCCTGGTTCTCTGGAACAAGGCTAGAAGAAGGCACAGCTGGTGATCCAGGTACTAAAAGTCAGGCCACCCCAATGTCTTCTTTTTTTTCCAGAAAGCAGGATTTATTGAGAGGACAGAAAAGCTCCCACAGTGGGAGGGGACCTGAAAGGGTTGCCCCACCCTAATGTCTTCTAAACATCATCATGGCCTTCGCTTACCGGGACCCCAAAGGCCCTTTCCACAGGGGAAGGCAACTCACATGAGCCCCTGCTGTGTGTTGGGTGCTGCACTGGGCATTTCTCATACATTCTCTTACCTTAATCCTCACAAAATGTGACCCGAACACCCCCACTTCTCTTACCCGAGAAACAGAGGGGAGGTAAACCTGAAGCCCAGGTGGCACCCGAGAGGCCTGAGGCCGCATCCATCTGACTGCGTTCCTTGTGCTCTCCCCAGTGAAGACGGTGGCCTTTGTCCACACTGGCCCTCCCTCCCGACAAATGAGGCCACAACTTTAACCAGTGGTATGGAAAAGGACAGGGAGGGTCTATGCAGGCCGCCAAAGACGCGCATGCCGACATGTCAAGTCCACTCAGTTTCCTTCAGGCAAGCAAGTGCCTCCTCTTCCCGTTTTGCTCCAAAGCGATTCTCTATCGGGTGTGTTGTCCCAGGAACAGCCTCCTTCCTGGTCTCCACCCCAATGATGGCACGCTGCCTGCTCGCCGGCCTCCAACTTGGCCCTCTGCGTCTGCAAGACCAACTCGATATTGCCCCAGGGTGACAGAAAGCGTCCATTACAAAAAACCATGCGAGAACTTTAAGCTGAACCCAAGTCTAACCATGTGCTGATTGTTCATGTATGTTAGCTAATGTATCTTGGCATGATGCGTTATGCGGGGTATGACAAGCAATTCTGAGACAACGTTGGGATTGGCCGTTTTTAAAGCCTAAAAACTGTTGACAATGTCTAGGATGTCATTTGTCCATTCCAAAAATAAGTGTGTTATTCCAATAGCAGATTCGCTTGTGCGTGCATGAGTATGTGTGTGTGTGTGCATGCGCATGTGTTCAATATCTTTCACTAACACTTTGGATGTTCCCTAGGGGGAGCAACCTCTTGTTTCTAACAAGCAAAAGGACCATGAATGTGGCTACAGTGACTGCTACATAGAAGCATTTAATCTACATTTATGTGGAGCATTCTTCACTAAGTGTAAGTCATCACTCGGGCATCATTATCACAGAGCTCTGCCTCAACTGTGGTTCCCAGGAGGTACTGACTGTTCTTGTCTGTTTCTTCTTGTTATTGTTGGGTGGCGAAGAGAAAAACCTAAAGTGCTCTTCTTGAGATCATGTTCTGAACCAGGAATCTACAGATGGAGGGAATGTGACCCTGACACTTCACGAGCACGTACCAAGGGCTTTGTGGCACCTCCAGTCCCTGGGAAGCAACAATTTCTCTCGCCTCCACCACCACTTTAGTTTTTAAAAAAGTTTAAGCAACAAGAGGTCCAAATTCCACAGCCCATCCTTCTCCCAGGTACACGGGCTGCCCACAAAGTACCCTCAAACTAAGGCCCACCGTGTGCACTGTTTGCTGTGGGAAGAGCACAGCAGGGCTCTCTCCGGGAGAGCTGAGCCCCCTCCAGACAAGATGAAGCGCCTCATCAAGAAGCCAGTGCTGGCCGGGCTTGGTGGCTCAGCCTGTAATCCTGTGCTTTGGGAGGCCAAGGTGAGTGGATTGCCTGAGCTTGAGGGTTCGAGACCTGCCTGGGCAACTTGGCGAGACCTCATCTCTACAATAAATCAAAAAATTAGCCGGGCTTGGTAGCGCTCGCCTGTGGTTCCAGCTACCTGGAAGACTGAGGCGGAAGGATCGCCGGAGCCCAGCAGGTCGAGGCTGCAGTGGCCGGGAGCGTGCCACTGCCCTCCAGCCTGGGCGACAGAGTGAGACTCCAACTCAAAAAAAAAAAAGAAGCCAGTGCTAGTGTTTCCTCGGCTGTTCATATCACTACAAAAGCACTCATTGAAAGGGAACTCGTGTCAACCTTCCCCGAGAAGACACTTGGTTTTTTTATTTCTGGTGAATAGCACGGTGAGGTGTTATGTGTTTTAGCTATCAATATTCAAAACACTTCAAATTGATAGGCCTTTTAAAGCTATGGCCACGAACCGGGACTTGCCAATATTTCTAATGGAAGTCTCCAAAAGTACGTAACAATACATATATTGACTTCTTGTTTCCATGAGTATCAAGATTAATTGTCCCTGTAAAGGTAAATACATATTGACAGAGGTTTCACTTGGGTCCATATTTCCCACTTGGTTCAATAAATCTTGGTATTCACCTCAACGCAAGTCAATATCGGATGATTATTAATTCATGGTGTACTCAACTAGCAGCCAAAGCTACAACTTAACATATAGAACGCAGTCCAGCAGACCAATTTACGTTCCCATTAATACTCGGGATGGAAAGCCATTGTTTTGTATAACTAAAATAACAGCGCAACTACAGGTACCAGGCGTTTAAAAGACCCAGTTGTCATTCTATTCCATTTGGATTTGTTTAATATATAAAAAGTGATTCCTTTTATCTCACAATTCAAAGTTTTGGTTTGCATATGATCCCATTCTTGTGTGCGCTTACTGGTGAGCTTTGAATATGTATAAATTTGAATATATACAAATATATAAGTGAGGAAAAAAAGGAGGAAAAGAGAAGAATTTTTTTTAAAGAATAAGAAAGAAGAGAGAAAAAGGAAAGGAAGAGGAAACAGAGTTGAGAAGAGGGCCAAAGAAAAAATTGGCTAGAATTTATATAAACATATATACATATATATTCACACACACACATACAAAAAGAAAGAAGGTAAAAGCATCAGAGAGAAAAAAATTAAAATATCACAAATGATTAGTGTGTGCTTTTATAAATTTCTGCAAAAAGGTATTTATTTCTCTCTAATAGTCTTCTCCATTTATCCCAGCTTTTTTATTCAAGATTTTAAATGCAAATAGCTATTAGTTTATATAAATACCTCAAAGAAAATTTAGAGCAAAACAATGTTATACAGTAAATGTAGGAGAAGTTTATGAAAATTTTCAGCTAAAATCTCAGCTAATAATGGGAAAAACAATTTAACAGTAATAAAAGGTGGGTGCTTCCCATGAAATGATGGCCCTTTTTATTCTCTATGAAGACACACTAACATCAGCAGACAGGCTGCTTAAAAGAAACTGCTCATCCACACTAGAAATTGACAAGCATATCCAAAGAATTATTGATCTTCGTTGTACACCAGCTCAGACACATCTGTCAGAAAGCAAGCACTGGCCACAAGTGGTGATATCAGCTGTTTCATATTATTCAGGGGGAGTTCTGCCCATGAACGGGCTTCAGGCTCGCAATCCTGAAACACTGCATTTCCGATCTTTACTGTTGGCTCTTTCAAATCAAAGCAAGGTTAAAAACATCTGTCTTTTGCCTCGCAAAGTGTGCTGTTAGCCATAACGTGTTAGTGTCTGTATTAACTGATCGCTTCGTATTCAGTAAACTATTTTAAATGCGAAATCTATCTGCGATATAATGCCTTTTCACACATCATTCACGTATTTAAATTCACAGACCAAAAAGGAGTAGCGGTGATTTGGAAGACAGGGTTACAACAAAACATCTCTGGGCATCGAAGATGCTCCTTTGAACCGCTAAGGGAATCTCGGAGGTGAAAGGAAACCTGAAGATCATCTCATCCAACATTTTCTCTTTAAAAAGAGGGGAACCAAAGCAAGAGGGAAGACACTCGGCTAATTAGGAACAAAGGTAAATGAGAATCCAGACCTCCTTATTTTGCTAAAAAGGCAGTGTGAGCGGATGCCTTTCCTTCACTTTTCACCCTTCAAAAGGCACTTTCACAATGAAATAGACAGTGTTACATGTAGTTAATAAATCCTCCAGCAGAGATGACTTTGAAATGTAAGGTTTTCAACTGAGGCATAAATTCGACTCTTCCTACACACACACACACACACACACACACACACACACACACACACACACACACAGTCCTAGAGATACTGCCAAGTTTGATGTGGTTTTAGGTGTGGAAATATGAAAAGCCCAGGAGTACAAATGATAAACTCTCCATTTCTGCTCTTAACTATCTTTATGTTTTTTGTTTGTTTGTTTGTTTGTTTGAGTTGGAGTCTCACTCTGTCATCCAGACTGGAGTGCAGTGGCCGTTCCCAGCCACCACAGCCTCGGCCTGCTGGGCTCCAGTGATCCTTCCACCTCAGCCTTCCAAGTAGCTGAAACTACAGGCACCTACACTACCACGCCCGGCTAATCTTTGATTTATTGTAGAGATGGGGGTCTCGCCAAGTTGCCCAGACGGGTCTCGAACCCACGGGCTCAGGCGATCCACTCACCTTGGCCTCCCAAAGTGCTGGGATGACAGTCTGAGTCACCGAGCCCAGCACTCTTAACTATTCTTTAAAAACAAACCAACAAACAACAACAAGATGATACTGAACCTTCTCTAAAATCCTGAGTCGAGCCTTGAATAACAGTGAGGACAGCCAATGATGAACCAGCACGTAGAACGACACTGAAACCAGAGAGCTCATGATCTGTTCCAGGACTTACAAGTTTTCCAGCTGAAGTATCAGGTGTCTTCAAGAGAAGAGAGCTGAGGTAGGAAGACACAAAGGAGGGGGCAGGTCCTTCTGGGCCCTCAAGAACCTGTCTGGTATCTTCAAGGTAAGGCACGAAGAAAAAGATCACCTTGGCATCCGTGCTGAGGAAGAAAATGACACTGGATGCACAAAAGTCCACTGAACACATTTTTTATCATCAGAAGAGGAAAGAGAACACTTGAATAACTAACCAGCTGGGGTTATAAAGAAGGAAAAAGCCATCCACGGACATTTAGGCTTGGGATAAAGAATGAGGAATTGGCTCAAAAGGTCAGCATAAATTCGGTCCGGGGCCCTCTAACTGCAGAAACAAATGCAAAACTCTCTAAAGTCAAGCAGTCTAAATATAGGTGTCACAGGTTTCCCCCGAGAAAGCCTCATGAACTGAGCTCACAGCCCAAAATTACAAAACACACAAGCTCATGCCCCCCTCCGGGAGAGAGAATAAGCAGATGGAAGGAACCCCAGGATGAGACGTGACCTGGAAGACCTGTAGGATGATTTCATAGAAATTTCAAAAATTTCCTTGACCATTAAAAATACAAAACAAGGATCCAAACCAAAGAAAACAAGATGCTATTTTTCTAACGACAGATTTTTAAAAAAACAACTAAGCAGAACTTAATGATTTTAAAAATACGGCAACTGTAAGGGAGATGTCAGTAAATGGGCTGACGCCGAAAACCAAGCGAAGGACTGGAGAGAGAGTTGAAAAGGCAGACTGCTGGAGAGGAACCACTGCAACTGAGAGCAGGGTCCTGAGCGGCAGCCACAGAAGCTGTAAAGATGGAAGACAAGCGCCCGTGTGCTGGAAGGAAATAACTGTCAACCGTGAATTGTGTGGCCCGAAAAACTATTACTGAAAAATGAGAGTAAAATAAAGATATTTTCAGACAGACAAAGGCAAAGAGAATTTACTACTCACAAAGCATTGCTAAAAGAATACTAAAGAATGTACTTCAAAAAGAAACATACTGAACCCAGGAGGAAGGAATAGGACACAGAAAACAATGGTGAGAAGGCAAATTGGTAAATCGTGTACATAAACCCGAATAATCATGACCACATTCGTACCGGTGACTCACTCGGAGTCATAAGCACACCACGGAACTAGAGCACTAGGCAGTGACTGCATGTATGGTGAGGGGGGGCTCGAAAGGAACATGGACACTGGGGGAGCAGCTGAAGGAATGTGTGTGCTGGGGGGGCACTGGAAGGCACGTGTATGCTGGTGGCGTGGGGGCACGTGACAGAATATGTACACTGGGTGGGGGGGCGCCTGATGGAATGTGTACGCTGGAGGGGGCCTCTCACTCACGTGCGACGTGAGGTTTCGTTAGCTATGCATATTACATATCTGCTGGTGCTTATTAAAAGGACACAAATAGAATACAGCAGAGAAAAAATTAAAAAATAAAGAAAGTTCAGCTGATCTTACAGGGGCAGGAAAGAAAAAAGCAAAACAAGTAGAGACAAGAAGAAGAAACAAACGGAAAGCCAATACATGAGAGAAAATAAGTTGATATCCACAAATCCAAGCAGGCCTCTAATCACAGCCGCCAAGAAGAAGAAGCAGGAGCTATACATCAACTTACCGTTCCCTAACTCTTGCAAAAGAACAAAAGGAAAACTTTACCGAGAAGGTACAGCATTTGGAATCCAGAGTCACCTTGTATTTTAGTTTTCAAAAGAATGAAGAAAAAATTGAGAGCATTCCAAGAAATAAACTGACCAATTCACAATGATGATGGCAAACGTCAATACACTCTCCATCATAAGGAAGACTCCAAGTTAGTAGAAACACAGAACATTTGAACAGCATAATTAACAAGTTTCATCAAGCATATATAGACGTCTATATACAAAAACTACCTTTCCAGATCAAGTGAAGCATTTACAAAAAAATGTGTCACATTTAACCACAAAGAAAACACAGTAAATAAAAACTGATGACAAAAATATGACACGACTCTTATGTTTAGGAACTGTAAAGAATTTTAAATAATATATGGATCAAAGGAGAAATTATGACAGATTATAAAATATTTTAAACTTAATAATACTGAGAGCACTATGTACTTTTTGTGAAAAGCAGCTAAACCAATATTATTGAACATTTATAGCCTTAAATGTTTATATTAGAAGTGTAGCAAGATGACAAACAACGAATGAGTCCAACTCAAAAATTTCCAAGAAGATCAGCAGAATAAAAATGTTTTTTTTTAAAAAGAAAAGAAACTTTAAAAACAAAACAAAAAATATTAGTAATTTAAACAGGGACATACAGATACACAAGGGTTTTTTTAAATGCTTAATAGAATACTATGAAGAACTTTAAACTTGAAAATCTAGACAAAAGGATAATTTCCTAGGAAAATGAGACTTTGAAAATTAACTCACAAAGAAAGAGCAAATCTGAATATAACCATTTTAAAAAGTTGGATATGCAACTGATTTCCAAAATACATTAATCTCATACCATAGAGGAGTTTTTAAGAGACCTTAAGTAACTGGTTATCTTATCTTACAGAAGCTGTTCCAGAGGACAGAGAAAGTGCAAGTCAAATTCATTCAAACCAAAATACGATGGGTGTTTTGTGAAACCTGACAAGCTGATCATAAAATGTATATGAAAGAATAAATGACTTAGACAATCTTGATGAAGAGGAAGACAAGATTTGGCTTACAGATATCAAGATACACTAAAAAGATGGAGCAGTTTTGTAAAGTGTTACTGCCATCAGGATGAAGAAATAGACCAAATGATCTGATCAGAGACCCTAGAAATGTGTGGAAATTGGTTTAGAGAAAGAACTAATTGTTCAATAGATAGAACCAGAACACTTGAGTGACACAAAAAGGCTAAAACTGGGTCCCTATCTCGTACTCACATACAAAAATAAATGTCAAGCAAATACCTAAATATGTAAGCAAAACAGAATGTTTTTAAAAAGAAAGTAACTATTGGCAGCTGAGGGAAACTGCTGGGGAGGGAGGGGCATACCTCATCAACAAGGGTATCTGCATAATCAGCGTCTGTATACCTAACCCTGATTGTACCCCACATCTTTATAATAATAAAAATAAAATAAATATAAAGAAAGTAACTTTATGACATCGGTCAAAAATAATTTCTAAAGCAAGATGCACTCATGCATAAAAGCATAAATATATAAAAGTATGAAATGGGGTATTTACCGATTTGGCTACTTTAAAGGAGACATTTCTGTTAAGCAAAGTTCACCGTTAACTGGGTGAAGGACAAGCCACAGGCTGGGAGATGACCTTCAACCACATAAGAAACAAAACATTAGCACCACATAAAATTGAAACAAGCATACCTGCAGGGGTAGGACACATGATCCACCGAGTGAACCCTGGATGGCCAGTAAACAACAAGATGGTCAACTTTCTTAGTAAAGAGAGAGAGCCAAATGAGCCCGGCATGCTCTTTAGATTGTCACAAAGTCACAACTGGTAATACCAAGCACTGTGCCAGGCAGGGGTGAGGGGACATCTAGGGATAGCAGAAGCCCAAGGCAGCTATCAGCAGTGTAGACAGTGTATGGACACAAGCTGGTATCAGCTGCAACAGGAAGGACACACGCAACCTTCCTGGCAACCTCAACTCTAGGTATCCACCCGAAAAACTCTCACACATGTACACAAGCCCCAACAAGACAGTCAACACAGCACTGTGACAGCAGAAACAGCCCAACCATTTCTAAGCAGAGCAACAAATTAATAACCTCTGGCATACTCCTGCAATACAATAGTACACAACAGTTAAAATGAATCTGTGGAACCTTTATCAGCATGGATTAATCTCAAACACAAGCTGTTGAGTGAAAAAAGCAAGCTGAAGATTGAGATGTCCAGTATAATACCACTTATGTGCATTTTAAAACATACCAAAAGAAGGCTAGGTAAGGTAGCTATGCCTGTAACCACAGCACTTTGAGAGGCCAAGGCAGGAGACCTGCTTGAGCCCAAGAGTTCAAGACCAGTCTGGGAAACATAGCAAGACCTCACCTCCACAAAAAGTCAAAAAATTTATCTGGGCATGGTGGGGCATGCCTGTAGTCCCAGCCACCAGGGGGACTAAGGTGGAAAGATAACCTGAGCCCAGGAAGTTGAGGCTGTGGTGAGTCGTGACCTTGCCACTGCACTCCAGCCTGGGCAACGGAGTGAGACTCAGACTCCAAAGATTAGATAGATAGATAGATAGATAGATAGATAGATAGATAGATAGATAATAGATAGATAGATAGAGAGATAGATAGATAGATAGACAGACAGACAGATAGATAAACACATACCAAAAGTGCATTTATGGTGAAATGTACATGGCAAAAGCACAAAGGTGAACATGAAGACGATTTAACCAAACTCTGGCTATAGGAGATGGAAGGAGACGCGGGCTAGGCCTTTATCTCTAATAGTTTCTTTCTTTTCCAAATGAGAGTTCATTAGCAGACATGCAAGTCATTCATATCTTGGTATATAGGTATCTCTGTTTTTTCATACCTTTGAAACATTGATAATTTAAAATAAAATGAATTATTGAGTACCTAACTGGAAAAAAAGATAACAGATGTTTCTAGTTAGAAACCCAGGCCTAGGGTCACCCCACAGACAACTCTGACTGACACAGGCTCACCCAGGGCAAATGCCCTAACCCAAGGCCTGGAGTTTCATCCAGGGCTCATGAGTATGGACAAAAGATGACACTAGAAAAAGCCTCCAGGTTGGTGATTTCCAGACCAAGGCTTTGAAGTATCAGTCATTAAGATAGATAAATGTTATACACACATAAACACACTAACATTATTTCACAAAAGAAAAAGCATCATGACAGAAAAATAGAATCATCTCAGGATAAACAAAAGGCTTTTACATGAAATCAATTTATCTTCATGAATAACCACATTGTTCTCATCTTTCCATTTTGTCTCAGAAGAGTGAAAAATTCCCAGTAGACCAAGAGGTGACCAATGTCTGGGGATCACTTCTTTCAGGAACATAACAGGCATCAAGTGACCAGTCAGAGCCCAGATCACCAACAAAACTAGCTCCATGACAAGATATTTGTGGCCGACCTCAAGTGGACTTTAAAAACCACATGATAAATTTTCATCTTCTTCATCAATCCTTCCAGTTTCTGGTTTCAGTAAGAAACATGGGCTGTCCAAAACTAATGCTATGAAACATATCACATTCATCTATTGTCAATTATAAAAAGTTGTTGTTTTTTTTTGCTGGTTCAAGATATCATTTCAACCACTTTTACTACATCTTGCCTTGCTTATTTTTGTTTAACTCAGTAAAACATTTAGAGAGTATATTTGAATATTAGAAAAACAATATTTAACCAGGGAGATTAAAGATCTCAACATGGAGAACTACAAAACACCAATGAAAGAAATTGTAAAGGACACAAACAAATGAAAAACATCCCATGCTCATAAACTGAAAGAATAAGCATTGCTAAAATGACCATACTACCCAAAGTCATCTACAGATTCAACGTAGTCCCTGTCAAACTACCAATGTCATTTTTCACAGAATTAGAAACAACAATCCAAAAATTCATATGGAATCCCCTCCCCAAAGAAACCAAAATAGCCAAAGCAATCCTAAGCAAAAAGAAAAAAGCTGGAGGCATCACATTACCTGACCTCAAATTATACTACAAAGCTACAGTAACCAAAACAGCATGGTATTGGTACAAGGGCAGACATATGAACCCATGGAACAGAACAGATAATCCAGAAATAAACCTCCTACCTACAACCAACTGATCTTCACCAAAGCAGACAAAAACATACACCAGGGAAAGGACACCCTATGCAACAAATGGTGCTGGGAAAACTGGATAGCTGCACACAGAAAAATGAAACTTGTTCCCTATCTCTCCCCAAATACAAAAATTAACTCAAGATGCATTAAAGACTTAAATATCAGACCTGAAACCATAAAAACCTTAGAATAAAGCCTAGGAAAAACTCTTCTGAACACTGGCCTAGACAATGAATTTATGGCTGAAACCCCAAAAGCAAATGCAACAAAAGCAAAAATAAATAAATGGAACTTAAGCCAAAAATCTTCTGCACAGCTAAAAAAAATAATCAACAGAGCAAACAGGCAACTTACAGAAATGGGAGAAGACATTCACAAACTGTACATCTGAAAAAGGACTAATATCCAAAATCTACAAATAAATCAGCAAGAAAAAAGCAAATAGCCCCATTAAAAAGTGGGCAAATGGTAGGAACAGATATCTCTCAAAAGAAGATACACAAACGACCAACAAACTTAAGAAAAAATGCACAGCATCACTAACCCTCAGGGAAACGCAAATCAAAACCACAATGAGATACCATCTTACACCAGTCAGAATGGCCATTATTAACAGATCAAAAAACAATAGATGTTAGGACAACTGTGAGTAAAAGGGAATGAGGAACACTGATACACAGTTGGTGGGAGTAGAAATTAGTACAACTTCTATGGAAATCAGTATGGAGATTTTTCAAAGAACTAAAAGTAGAGAGACCGTGTGAGCCAGCAATCCCACTACTCGGTATCTACCCGAGGGAAAAGGGGTCAGGAAACAAAAAGACACCTGTACTCGCATGTTTGTGGCAGCAAAATTCACAATTACCCATGTGGAACCTAAATGCCCATCAGCTGACCAGTGGATAACGAGAATGTACTGAGCCATAAAAAAGAACAAAATAATGTCTTCTGCAGCAACGTATATGGAATTGGAGACCATTCTCTTAAGTGAATGAGCGCAGGACCAGAAAACCAAACAGTGCATGTTCTCACTCATCAGTGGGCGTTAACCTAAGGGTCTGCAAAGGCATACGGAGTGGTACAATGGACATTGGAGACTCAGAAGAAGGAGGATGGGAGGGGGGAAGGATAAACAATCACCTGTCAGATACAGCGTGCACAGGTGGGGGTGATGGATCCACTTAAAGCCCAGACTTCTTCATCACTATACAATGCATCCATGTGACCAGAAATCATTTGTGCCCCTACAGCTACTGAAATTTAAAAAAAAAAATCTTAAATTAAATAAACAAATATTAGAAAAATGCTTTTCTTTGGGACTAGACTCCTTAGAGATAAATGCTACTATTCCCAAGTGCGGTACCTTACTATTGGCTTCAGTACTGCTCAGCACAGACACACATTCCATTTCCTGAGGCCAGTGGCATGATCCTCCTGACTCTGAAGGAGAGTTGGGAAGGAAGACAAAATTCCTCGTGCTGAAAATCGAGATGCAGCTGCTTGGATTTTGCCACCAAGTAGGGGCAAGGGAAGGTTGGGAGGCTGAAGGAAGAAGCTCTTCATGAAATGCAAAATGTGGCCTAATGGATCAACTTGACGATAAGTGGGTCACTTTCCCATTCACTCCTATGCCCAATTCCAAAGCTGTTATGAGAGGCTTAGCCAACCTCAAGGTTAGTCATCCACAGAATATTCCGGAATTTTTATCCTGAAGCATATATTAAAAATCTCTTCCTTCAATGTATTTTCAACCTAAGTGGGAAATACAGAATAACTGCCTGTGATTAAAGTATACAGTCACAAAACGATATAAGAGATCAAGTTACCTGCACATGTTTAATACTGTTATTATATAATACTATCTATAATACTATTGTTGGAGAAAGAGAAATAAAGGGATAACTACTAAAATTAAGCCCAATTTATAAACAAGCATCCCTGCCTTTTTTCTTAAAATGAATAGAAAACAATAGGACACTGTGTAAACTTGCCGTTCAATACTGTACCTTAGCTAAAAATATATATATTTATGACCAGGAGTGGTGGTTCATGCCTATTATCCCGGGGATCTGGGAGGCCAAGGCAGGAGGAGTTCTTGAGCCCAGGAGTTCAGGACCAGCCTGGACAACATAGCAAGACCTCACTCTACAAGAAAAAAATTAGCCAGACATGGTGGCACACACCCATAGTCCCAGCTACTCAGGAGGCTGAGGTGAGAGGATCACCTGAGCCCAGGAGGTTGAGTCCGCAGCGAGCTGTCAACCATGCCACCACACTCGAGGCTGGACGACAGAGAGAGAAATCAACTCAAAAATAAATGGATAAATAATAAATAAAATGTTTTAAGACACTGTTCTCTCTTACTTCTCCTTTGCCTCCAGTTATAGCATGCAGCTTCCTTCATTCGTTCCAAAAGAGATTTGGGTATTTGCTGAGTACCCAACACCAGGACTCCAAAACAGAGTTCACAGTTTAGTCATACACGATGGTTCATTTGATCAAGTCGCATGCCTTATAAAATCTGACTCTAAACATCTGTGTGACATTGCCATTGTATTTCCTTCATCTTTGAAATGAATAATTGTAGTTTTTCTGTTTTTGTTTTTTTAAGAGATGTGAACTCACAATGTTCCCCAGGCTGGAGTGCAGCGGCATGACCACGGCTCACCACAGCCTCAACCTCTGGGTCTTAAGCGAACCTCCTTTAATTTTTTTGTAAAGACGAAGTCTCACTCTGTTGCCCAGGCTAGTCTCGAACTCTTGGCTCAAGCAATCCTCCTGCCTTGGCCTCCCAAAGTGCCAGGATTATAGGCATGAGCCACTGTGCTGGCCTGAATCACCTTCTCCGACGACACCCAGAACCCCACCAGAAATGCAGCACACACTGCCTCTGTCACTCGATGGTTCCCTCAGAATCTGGTGGTGAACACCAACCTCTGCTTTGATACCATCTCATGTACTTGATAAATATAGACCCACCCTGGGTAGCTCAAGGTCCCCAGGTGGAAAACAACTGAGCCTGCAGGAGTATCAGCTCTGCACGGAACACTGTGTAGACAGGGCGGCCTGAGCTCCATGAACAGGGAAATGAGAGAGCATGCCCGAGAAGGCTTGGCAGCAAGAACGAGAGGGTGAAGACTCAGCCTAAGCCGCTGAAAGCCTAAGGAGACACCAACAGCAGGGGAGGCACCTTCAACGCGACGCACTGAGGCCGAAGGGAGGAACCACAGACACTGACGAGTACACACTTGGAGACAAGATGAATGCGTCCATCCTGACAGTGGCGTGCAGCTAAATTAATCAAAGCACAGTAGCCTCAGCCTGGGAGAGAGTGCAGATTTGTGCAGCATTCACCTTTAGTGGCGGGTGTGGAACTTGAGACAGATCAAAGAGGGGGTGCTTTAGGGGGAAGATAATCGTTCGTTGTTACGATCACACCGCATTCTAACAAACGTAAGCGTGACCACTGACCACCTCACTGTATTCTCTGCCTGCCTTGTGTTTTACTTCCTGCACTGTAATAATTTAAAACAGGGGACTAACATCCGTTTTTATTACCCAAAGGGAATATTTCATTTTAAGTGCGTTGGCGCTTGTGATTTTCAATGCTGAATTTTTGAGAGGGAAAATTTTCAGAGCGTACGCTTATGGGAAAAATTAACAAGTGGACAGTCTACACTGCCCAGTTCTTCCTCTCCAGCTCCCCAGGGCACCACGAGGCAGCCCAGACACCCAGCCCACTCTGCCTTACTCTCCATCCAAGCTACCCTGCCTGGCAAAATGCTTCCCCTGAGGTCAGATGCCACAAGTTCTAACTGTGGGGGACACCACTAAACCCGGGAACAGATAGATAAAAGGAGTTTCAAAACATTCTCAAAGGTAAGCATTAAAACAAAAGGCCTCTGAGACCTTCCCGCCTCCACCCATCTGAATTAGCCAACTGCGAGCACCTGGGAAGGAAGAGGACAGTGACAGATTCTGGAACACCTGAGAGTGTGGAAGCTCCCAGGGGGTGATTCTGATTCGTCTTCCACAGAGGCGCATGCCTTCGTGGACATCACACACTAACCTGTCCCCCCCGCAGCACCGTGCCCCCAGCCTTCTCGTGGACAGTCAGTAATGCTGACCCAGGGCGTGAAAGAGAGCCGGTAAGCAGCATCGGTGAGGTCTGGAGCTCACACCCGGTTAAATCTCCTCTGCTGTAGGCTGGTCCCTTTTCTCCTGCTCTGAGACGGACTTGGAAGACCCTGGAAGACGGACTTGGAAGACCATGTAGCTCCAAACGGCCCTTCACACAGCTAAGGACAGCTATTGGGTCACCTCTAAACCTTCCCAATCCCAGTCATCCTGACTCCGTTCATCTCTTTTCATCAGGGCTGTTTTCCAGCCCGTTAATCATTTCCATGGCTCTCCTCTGGAGTCTGCCCAAGTTCTCCATGAATCTTTAAGCTTCTGTGAGTTATGTGGCCCATTTATAGCTTTGATAAGCGTGGCTGTGGAAGAGGAGAATCTCATCACAAAAGACTGAAAATGTGCGTGGAGGGAGGGCAGGGACGGGGGCAGGGTCCTCAGTCGTTTGGGAAATTTCAACACGAATATGACATTACTTAAGTCTTCTAGACATACCAGATTATATATAACATTTGGAGCTACAGTTAGAGTCCAGTTTTTACCTCGATGTCTTTTTAGTGCCAGCAGAAAAAGGGCTCCTTCACGTAATAGAGACAAGAAACTACATTTTTCAGAAGAGTGGTTGTTTCTTAAGTGCAAATGACTTTCTAATTGCAAAGTACCACTCATAAGCCCTGTGAGAAATGGGGAGATGGGAGTATATCACTGGTGTCTCTAATATTCATTCTGTCCACAGCTTGTGCACATGAGGCCTAGGGGCCCGAACCTGAACACACTGGTAGTTAGACACTGCGCTCACAGTCAAGACCTCACAGAAGCCCTGCAGTTTCAAAGCCACCAGTCAGGATGTGTTCATGGAAGGCTGCATGGCCGCCATGGTGACTGGCAGCTAGCATGCTGAGGACGTTCAGCTCGTGGCATCACCTCCCTCTCTCCCCAGGAGAGATGATGGTAGATGTGCCCGTAGGAATAAAGGAAAGACTGGTGGGCTGCATGTGGAAACTCTTCAGGGCGGCGCCGGGCACATCTCAGCAGAAGGACCCTACAAAACGGTGACAACGACTGGTAGTCATAAGCACAGAGGGTACAAGAGACACACAGGTCTGTTCCCTGGATGTACATTCAGGACACGACAAAGCCCGGGTGTTACGGGCCAGGCAGAAAGCAAAGAAAAGGCCATGGTGGCCAATGGCAGGGATCTCACCACTGAAGTCCTGCCAGGAACTCAGGGGAACCCCATGGGTGACTCACCTGCCCTGCGAGCCTCCGAGATCCCCTCAAAGAGGACAACATACCCGACCCTGGAATGCGTTCCCACATCAGAACCAAAATGTGTATATGGAAATTATTATTACCACTTGGCCAAAGGCTTTAGTTATAAAACATGTGTGGTGTTTGTAACCGAAAAGAAGGATTTCCTCAAACTTTCTAAAACAGCCTCTGTTTTTGAAGGATCACCATTATCCATACCTCATTTGAGATCAAGTGAATTGTCACACGATTGTGTTTCTGCAGGAAGGTGGGTCTGTTCCTTCCTCGGCGAGAGCTTCTCCAGGTTATCAGCAGCCAGTGGCTCTGGCCCGGTGCCTGTTGCCCTTCCTGGCCGGCCGCTTCCCCCCGGCTGGAGATAACCCTGAGGCGACTCCGAATCCTTCCACTCAGTGTCCCCTCCATCTCCATCACAGGGCTTCCCAGAACATGCTGGGCCTGAGCAACTCCAGGTCTCGGCCCGTTCCCAAGATCCCAAGTTGACTTTTGGTTGAACCTCATGTGAGAATCAGAAGGACAATAATGGTTTTTTCTTGATTCCGTTGTCTACGCATACGGTGACAAGCAATAAACATTTACAGGTAACTGCGATAGCTACAGAGAATCTTCTTGGGGAGCCCCATAAAACAGATTAGGTTCCATAAAACCTCATAAACTTTAGGAAAGAGGCTGGCCCTCCCTCCGTGCAAATGCTTACCCTGTTCCTCTGCCCTTCATGGCCCCCACTCCTCCTGGAAGAGTCTCTAAACTCATCCATGTTAAGACGAGTCGAGTTTTCAGCTCCGGCCCCCCCAGCGGTTGGATTGAGTAACGTCTTTCATGGCAGCTTCATTCCCTCATCCTACAGTTCACCTTTGACCCCTCATGCCTCCTTCCCGCGTGCTGCCGGAACTGCGGACCCTTCCTTTGCCACAGGGCTCTTCCTGCTCCTACCGCTACAGCCAAGCCCAAGTCTCCACCACTTACTCCCAACGTTTCTAACTAGCCCTCCTCTTCCTTTGCTCTCTTTCTCACGCAATTCAACCTGCATATAACTTGGCCAAACCCAGTGTCCTAAAGCATAACTCTGACTGCATCTCTTCACATTTCAGACATTCCAATGGCAACCCGTTATGTCTAATGAAGCTCAACTCATGTGAGGTGGGTGTGCTTGTCGAGAAAATCAGTAGAAAAGTTCCATACGTAGGCTTTAGCAGCTAGTCTGATATTTACTGAATAAAAGTCCACAAGAAGGGTTTCATTTTGTTTTGTATCTTAGGCCAACATGCCCCCACATTCTGTTTGTGGCCTCAGAAATGTTTGAATCACTCTGGTAAGTCACTATTTTATATCTGCTCTTCTCTAGATTTTTAAAACTCCTTCAGACTTCAATTGAATATGCCCTTTATTTATGTCCCTTACAAGATTATGAATGATCCATCTACTGATTCTTCTTCATGAATATCTAGCCTAAGGTCCTTTGAAGTCCAGGATCTTTTGTATCCTTTGACAAAATACATAATTTGTACCAATGTTCACAATTATTTCTTTCATGTCACTTAAGTGCAATTTAAACATATCAAGTCTTAAATTAATAAACAAGACTTGGTAAGATCATATTCACCTCTGTGAAAAAATGTCTTCAGAATAGAACTTATTTTTAAATCCCATGAAGATAACAGGCCGAAATGGCAGCATAAGTACATGCCAAAATTGTCCCCGCATTCAGATAATAAAAAATAACGGATAACTATTTTTTAATATTTTTTAAACATTTGAAAGTGCAGCCCTGTTCAAAAGCAAGAAAGAAAGTTTTAAATGGACCATAATGGAAACGGAAGTCTGCAATAGCAAAGGGTCTTTGTCCGAGTTACGGTCAATAATGAACACCAAGCTTTGAGTTTCAGTATTTATGTAGAAAAGGGCCTGGGCATGCCCCACACATGACCCAGGTGCCTTGCCTAAAGCCAGAGTGAAAACTGCACTGCCAGTTCTATCCACACTGTCCTGAGACCTGGTGGAACTGAGTCTGTTGCTGAATTGCCATCCAAGGAAGAATGCAGTAAAGAAAATTCCCATGCAAGATGCGCTCTTAAAAATTAAATTCACACAAGAATATCATCACTGTAAAAGACAATCAACAAGTCTAATTAACAGAAGAAAGTATACAAAGAAATAGAAATAACTAAGCAATCTTTAAAGGACTTTAAATGATGATTTTTCTAATTCTTAAAGAGGAAAAGGAGGATTACCATCAATGAAACAAATGCAGGGTTATAAAACAAAACAATAGTAATACTATTAAAAATAACTGATTGGACATTTTAAAATTGAAAAAGTATAAAATAAAAAATTCAATATAGGGTTAAAGAGTAAATGGGTAGAGCTGAAGAGAAAATTAGTGAACTTGATAAAACTGAATAAATATCAGAGAATGTAAAGAAATAAAGAGATTGATATGAATAGGAGTTAAGAGATATGAGAACATGTATGAACATATATATTATATTTCAAAAAGACAGAACAAAGAGAGGCAATATTTGAAGAGATCATGACTAGAAGTTTTCCAGAATTTTAAAAAAAAAGACATGGGCACTTGAAAGAGTCATAAGAAGTATCAAAAAAGAAAAATCCAAATCTGGATATATTATTGTAAAGAAGTTTCAAAAGATCAAGGATAATGAGAAAAATTGTAAAAGCTTTCTGAGATAAAAAGACAGATTACCCACAAGAGGGAATAATCAGAACGGCAGACTTGTTGTCCCCAACAACCAGAGTTGCTAAAAGACAATGGAGAAACATTTACAAAAGTGCCAACGCAAAATAACTAAACAAGAATTCCATATTCCATATGCAGTCAAATCATCATCCAGGGCAAAACATTTTATGTATATAATTTTATATATTCCAGACTTCTAAGAACTAAAAAAGCTGATTATTTATGAGCTTTATGAAAGAAGTACTAAATAATATATTTCATCCTGAAGAAAAAGATAAAAAAGGAATGGGTTGCAAAGAACAGCAATGAGCAAATAAGTTTACAAAGCATGCTGATCTATCTAAAGTATTGATTGCTTTAAAAGAAGCTAGCACACAGTGATGAGGAAGATGGGAGTTGATGGCCAGGACATGCGAGAGATTTGAGGGATGTTAAAATGTATTAAAGTCCTTGTCTTCATAGGGAGGAGATTAACAATACTAACTTTAGATTTGTTTAAGAAAAAGGAAAAATTATAATGTGTATTAAGGGTAGCCAGTAGAGGAATAGTGAAAACAAAAAATATAGAGCTTGGTAACATTCTCTAAGTTTCTCCTTCCTATATGCTTCTAGTTTCATTTACCATCTCCAGAAAAGATAAAAACATTTTGCCAAACCACGGACCCTGCTTTGTAGTCAATGATGGAAACAGTGTGAAATTTCCCAGTAAGATACAATCATATTCAATCAGTCACATTTTATAGTTTGTAAAATGATATCTAATAATTTAACAGTAGGATAAAGGATAACACTTATTCATGGATAAATTTGTCCATGAAATTCAGGAATGAAACTTACTTCACTCTCTGTCAAGGTCTGTATGAAAGTACATGTACCATCAAGCCCCTCCAGATCCCATAAAAACACTTATTTCGCAATGTTATTCTCATATTTCCAGCTAAAGTACCTGGACAAAAATATTAAGAAAATCTACTCATTAGATCATAAAAGCCTCTCAATAGATGCTGTTAGACAATGGATCTGGAAGTGAGATACAATTGAATGATGCACTACACAATAAAAGTCACTGATGACGTTTGGCCAGGCATTCCACGACAGCAGGGATTAAGTGATCTGATGGGTACTAAGCATAATGGCTTTGTTATAATGATCCTTTTAAAAATTCCCATCACTCATTAATTATTCAGCTTTGGAGTAAAGTACATAGATGAAATATGTTCATGCCTAAACAGAGAAAACTATATTTTAAAAATAGATATACATAGAAAAACTGAATTCAACATTAAAATGCTGAATACTTCAAAATAATAATGGTGCTTGTTTCTGAATGACATCATGATGGGTGACATTTTCTTTTCCAAACTTTTCAACGGTTGTACAAAAGGCAGGTTATTATTTTGTATTGCATTATCATCAAGAAAAAGTAAATATTTTAGAATTTTAACATTTTCCACATAAGTTCATCTTATAAGGATTCAATGACAAAGTGTTTATATAATTTTAAATAAGACTCTCAAAGTCCTAAGTAATCATTCCAATACAAAAGCAGTTTTAGATTGGATATTTTAGATTTACCTACGTGTATAATACGAGGTTAGGTGATGTGTTACATATTTTTAAAACAGAACTAATCCCAGTTATATAAACTTAATCTCTTCCACCTATACTTTGACACAGTTGTTAAAATGATAAAGTCTCATTGGGGCTAAAGAAATGTATTAATAATCTATCCTTATCCTTAAGTGATATAGATATAAGTCAAATTTTATCATTTTCTTTATTTTTATAAACTCAATGCATTTGTCCATGAAATTCAGGAATGAAACTTACTTCTCTCTCTGTCGAGGCCTGTATGAAAATACATGTACCATCAGGCCCCTCCAGATCCCATAAAAACACTTATTCCAAAATGTTATTCTCATATTTCCAGCTATAACTGAGTAGCCCTGAGGTTTGCTTAGAATTTGACTGAAGCATATTAGCTTATAGATTCCATTCTGCAGACTCAGTATGATGTAACTGACACTAACAGACTTCCCATTTCCTGTATCTCATTTTTTATTATACCACTGGAGCTAAAGATCAGAAGACAGTCATGTGCATTTATTTTTTAAAAAAGTGAAAAATATGGCTGTTGAATTTTCTAACAAAATTACTGAAAAACATTTTATACTCAGGATACACTGATGTTCTCCTTAATATTTTATCCTCACCAATTAAAAACAAAACAAACAAACAAACAAAAATCCCCAGGAAAGTCTCTTATTGAAGGCCAAGATTTTTACTCAGCTCTGGAATACTCATTTGAAATTGCTAACAAAAAAAAAGTTTAAGTGTCATTTCCACAAATTCCTATTTTGTATCTAGTTCAACAAGCAACTCTTATTAACAACATGAAACGCTCTGACTTATGCTATTGACAAGATTTTTAATGACCAGGCTAGCCATTTACCAACTTTCCTTGCTTAAAATCTAACAAAGGGCCGGGCTCGGTAGCTCAGCCTGTAATCCCGCGATTTGGGAGGCCGAGGTGAGTGAATTGCCTGAGCCCGCAGGTTCAAGACCCGCCTGGGCAACTTGGTGAGACCTCATCTCTACAATAAATCAAAAAAATTAGCCAGGCATGGTAGCACGCGCCTGTAGTTCCAGCTACTTGGAAGGCTGAGGCGGAAGGATCGCCGGAGCCCAGCAGGTCAAGGCTGCGGTGGCCAGGAGCGGCCACTGCACTCCAGTCTGGGCGACAGAGTGAGACTCCAACTCAAAAAAAAAAAAAAAAGATACGTTGGGCTAGGTGGCAGTTGCCTGTAGTCCCAGTGACTCAAGAGGCTGAGGCTGAGGCAGGATGATCATTTGAGCCCAGGGGTTTAAGGTTGCAGTGAGCCATGTTCACGCCAATGCATTTTACCTTGGGTGATAGATTGGCAACAGTGGGAAACTGACAGGGGAGGGAGGGCACGCCTCATCCACAAGGGTACCTGCATAATGAACATTTGTATCCCTAACCCTGAATTGTACTCCATATCTTTAAAATAAAAAAAAAAAATTTAAAGGAAATCAAAAACACAAGATATATGGTAGCTGGGTCTCTAAACATATAAAAAAAGAAAAACTTCTCTTAAGAGGCCAATGGACATCTATGACCGTGATTCTAAGGTCTCTGAAGAATACTCCACACTTAGCGTTCTAGGCCCTGCTTGCTTACTGCTCTGGAAATAGACAGCCATGCCCACCTTCAGAGCTAAGGATGATGGTTAATACTATCTCAGCACATGCTATGTGCCAAGCCAGGTGCTCACTGACTTTTCTGCTTATTTCATCCAATCCTCAGAAAACCCCTTAAAGGTAGATTCTTACCATGCCACCATATTGGGGAAGGAGCAGGGTGGAGAGGTTAGAGCACAGATGGCTAGAATCCCAGCAGTCCTTCACCATGAGCTAAACACATAATCCCTCTATACCCCTTCTCCTAATCTACAGATAGGTGTAACTATAGTTGCTAACTCCGGCCCAATGTGGAGTGGATGAGTTGGTAGATGGAAAGCATCTGGAACACAGTAAATGTGGAACTCTCGACCATGACCATCTTTACATATAAAGAACCGGGCTTTCAGGAAGTCAAATCACTTACCTTGTATGCAGCTAAGCTAGGACTCAAACCCAGGCGGTCCGGCTTCAGATTCTTGACATAAAAAAGAAGATGGGAATGTATCACCCTCTCTCTGAGGCCACGCAGAAACCTCTTCCTCACACAGAAGTCCGCTCGCTTCGCCTAGCCATGGGCAGGACTGCTGAGCAGAACTCTCTTTGGTTGAGGTGGAACCAGAATAAACCAAGGAAAGGCCTGGCCTCCTGGCCCGGTAGACTCCTTAGAGGATGTGGACGGATGGCCGGGAGGTGGTGGGAGATACTCCCCTTACCCCTGGGACTCAGCAACCGCTGCTAAGTTCTGTCTCCCCAGACTTAAGAAAGGACCGTCAAAAGACTGAGGAAGAGAAGGCACTATGTCTTCCCCACAGCATTTGTGCTGTTTGAGAACCCAAACAATAACAGCAGAACCCAACCATTTTAAAGAACACCTTCCCCTGGGCCAGGTACTGTGCGTGGCACATCACAGGAACTTCTTCATCTGACCCCTGCCACTATGTGCTGAGGCAAAGGGCTGTCACTCTGCCCTCTGCAGATGAGAGCCTGAGGATTAGTGAGGCCAGGTTACTTGCCCAAGGACACACAATTAAATAGCAGAGCCAGTGCTCAGCCCAGAACTGGGTTATAAGCCACCTAACTAAGCTCTCCTGGGGCAGTGTACACCAGAGGTGGTGACTGAAATAAAATGGCTCCAGGAACAATGACAAAATGAGCTCCCCTTTCCCAAAAGACTTTGGAGATAAAGACTCCAAAATCTGAGCTCGACATCTCGCTCTGCTCCAGACTCGAGACTTGAGGCTGACCCTTCATAACAACCTCCACTGGTTGAGGTCTTACTATGTGCTCGGTGCTATGCCTTGTGCTAGATGGCAAGGCCCACCGGAGGAGAAACAGGGTCTGCCTCATTTACTCATGTATCTCCAGAGCCTAGGACAATGTCTGGCTCTCAATAGGAGGGGCTGAATAAATATTTGGAGAATGAATAAATGATGAGTGAAGGAAATATGTATTCTGATCCCTACAACTACACTGTGAAGTAAAATTTGAATCCTTTGCAAGTGGAAAAAGAAATTAAGTTCCTAGCGGTCAAATCTCCTACTCAAGGTCACATCGTTAATGAGTGCTACAGCCAGGCCTCAACCCAGCCTGTCTGGCTCCCAAATCCTACCCTTGCCTCTGTAATTCCTTTTTTTTTTCAGAAGGAGACAATGCCGCTCTCCTGCCTCCCTGGGCTATTGATCGAATGAGATAAAGTGTATGAATGGGTTTTGCAAACTCTGTACTTGGAAAGGTTGGTAACTGATTTTTAACACAAAATCAAAGCCTAAAGTCGAAGCAACACAACTGAAGTGGAATTTTAAGCACAGAGAAGAAATGGGGCGTACTGGGGGACGAGAGGGCTGCTGCCAGCTTCAAAATCAAATCATCCCGCATACGTAGCCACCTTGTCGGGAAGTGGATGAGGAACAGAATCGCAGGTTTAAAACTGCAGGGTTGCAAAACTGTAAAGGACAGCCAGAACAACATTCCACCCAGTGCAGGAGGCTGGACAGTTTATCACCTCAACTCTGAACAAAAATGTGACTGCATTACACCAGAAACAGTATCAGAGGTGGGGGGGGGGCTCAGAACAAAATACCCACTGGATACAATCCGTTCCCCAGAAAGTCTTGTAGGCCCCAGGGTTGTTGTTATTTCTTGTATTTTATTTTTGAGTTGGGGTCTCACTCTGTCGTCCAGGCTGGAGTGCAGTTGCGCGAACATGGCTCACTGAAGCCTCAGTCTCCTGGGCTTAAGTGATCCTCCCACCTCGGCCTCCCAAGGTGCTAAACCACTGCGCTTGGCCTGTTTTTCGATTCCTGGGTAAGCTAACCTGTAGCTTGCATGGTTAAATCAAATTATTTAATTAAGCCTCCATAGTAAATTAGAACTTAGCGACACCTTATATCTAAGGAGTTGTCAACACCATGCTCATCCCTCTATTTCTTATAACAGTCTTATCCTCATGATCTTAACAAGAAAAACCTAGATACAGCATAGAAATTTGCTCACAGAATCAGAAAATCAAGGCCCAAAGGCAAACATGAAGGCTAGGTAGACATCTGCCTTCATCCTCTTCATCCCCCAAAAGGTGGTTTAATACAGATCAGAAAACAGAAAGCAATTAAAGTATCAGCCATGAAACCCTTTTTAAGAACAAGTAGGCCAGGCACAGTGGCTCACGCCTATAATCTCAGTACTTTGGGACACCAAGGAGGGAGAATCACTTGAGCCCAGGAGTTCTAGACCAACCTGGGCAACGTAGTGAGACCTCATCGCTACAAAAAAATTTAAAAGTTAGCCGAGCCTGGTGGTGCACACCTGTAGTCCCAGCTACGTAGGAGGCTGAGGCAGAAGGATCACCTGAGCCTAGGTGGTCAAGGCTGCGGTGAGCTATGACCATGCCACTGCACTCCAGCCTGGGTAACAGAGTAAGACCCCGCCTTAAAATAAACAAACAAAAGAACAAGTAGAATATCAGCCTACGGTGGCTAGAAAAGTAAAAATCCTTAGTGAGTCTCCAAATCATGAATCATTAAGATCAGGAACCCACAGGTAACAATCTTGCCAACTTTTTTTTTTAAGAGTTGATGAATTGAGGCATGAAGAAACTAAAAGATTATTTTAAAAACAGTGCAAGAAGGCCGGGCTTGGTGGCTCAGCCTGTAATCTCACGCTTTGGGAGGCCGAGGTGAGTGAATTGCCTGAGCCTGAGGGATCGAAATCCGCCTGGGCAACTTGGCAAGGCCTCATCTCTACAATAAATTAAAAATTAGCCGGGCGTGGTAGCACACACCTATAGTTCCAGCTACTTGGAAGGTTGAGGCGGAAGGATCGCCGGAGCCCAGCAAGTCAAGGCTGCAGTGGCCGGGAGCGGCCACTGCGCTCCAGTCTGGGCAACAGAGTGAGACTCCAACTCAAAAAAAAAAAACAGTGCAAGAAATACTGTTCCTAGTACAGGGTGCTCACAGCTTTATTTTCTTTCAGATTCAGCAGGTGGGGGTGGGGTGGGGGTGGGGTGGGGGAAGCAACTCAAAACCTTCTGGATCAAAAACTGATCATTTAAATAAGTGACCCGTTGGGCATCAGGATGTGCTAGTGGTGGCCACTGGCCCCTCACTCTTGCCTCAATAGAATCCAGGCTCAGTGTTGCCAGATTTTATATATATATAAAGTTGGAGTCTCACTCCATCGCCCAGACTGGAGTGCAGTGGCATGCTCCCGGCCACAGCAGCCTCGATCTGCTGGGCTCCGGAGATCCTTCTGCTTCAGCCTTCCAAGTAGCCAGAACTACAGGCATGCGCTACCACACCCAGCCAATTTTTGATGTATTGTAGAGACAAGGTCTTGCCAGGTTGCCCGGGTGGGTCTCAAACCCACAGGCCCAGGTAATCCACTCGCCTCGGCCTCCCAAAGTGCTGGGATGACAGGCTGAGCCCGGCCTGGATTTTATATTTTTTAAAGAAGTCAGAAACCATTTAATTTTAGGGGTTGAGGGTGGGGAAGCAAAACCTTTTGTTTTTGTTTTTTTAAGACAAGGTCTTGCTCTGTCACCCAGGCTGGAGTGCAGTGGCGTGATCATAGCTCACAGCGGCCTCAATTCCTGGGCTCAAGCCATCCTTCAGTCTCAGCCTTCCAATTAGCTGGGACTATATGTGTGTACCACCACACCCAACTTGATTTTTAAATATTGTCAAAACAAAAGTTGTGGCCAAGCAACTGCAGGCTGCCCATTTGCAACTGCAACCTTTCCCTCCAGAGCGATAAGGGTCTAGTGGCCCCACAAACCCAAGGAGAACTCTGAAGACTGGGATTCCAGTTCTCAATCCTTCAACAATCAGTTGTGCACACTTTCAGACTGTCACGGAAATTTCCCTGGGCTTCAGTTTCCTCATCGGCAAAATAGACCTAATGATGCCTACCTTATTCATCACATACAATTTTTTGCATTAATTAAATAAAATAAGTTTTTCGGAAATAAGGGCCATTTATCGTTTGTCCCCAAGGCCTGTGCTCAATCAAAATAAACTAAAATAAAAAGTATGTGATCTGAAAAGTTCTTTGAAAATAGTCAAGAATGTATTACATTCAAGGTGTCACACAAAATGCCAGTCCTCAGAATCTTTCTAATTAGTACAGAAAAGTTTCATGTGGCACTTTTTCCAAAAAAAAAATGTATTTTCCCCTCCCCCAAAAAAGTTCTTCCAACAAAAGTAATTGACAGTATCTGTTTAGTAACTTGAGAGAGAGAAGAGTGAGCGCTTTTATGCAAATTTGATTTCCCTATAATAATCTAGAGCTATTCTGCTAGAAGGAATTATCTCCGCAGGCTGGCAGCTGTGGTAGGCAGTGAATTAAAAATGGCTCTGTATATGGGAAAATCTGTTCTATAATCAGTGCTATTCTTGGAGAGGACATCAATCTATCCCAGCTCCCATGATGCTCCACAAGTGTGAATGACATACAAGTATGAGGTAGAAATTCCCATTACATCACGGCTGGGGATTCTGCCCCGCCTGAGACATTGAACTGCTGTCCCAAGGCAAGAATGGACCCAGTGGTGGCATCCAGCCAGCCAGTGTGGCCAATCCCCTTAACTTAGGAAAGAAGACATCAGAGGACAGACAGATCTTTCAACGATGATTTATTCAGCTCAACTCTAATGGCTGCCCAGTTTTGGGGTTATTATAAAGCGTGTGTGTGTGTGTGTGTGTGTGTGTGTGTGTGTGATCTCTCTCTCTCTCTCTCTCTCTCTCTCTCTCTCCCCATTCTACTCCCCTTCTTTCTTTCCTCCCTTCCTGGCTTTCTTCCCTTCTTCCTTCCTTCTAATTTTCCTCCCTCCCTCTTACCTTCTCTTTCCTCTCCTTCCTTCCTTCCTCCTTTCCTTCCTTCCTTTTCTTCCCTGCTGTTCTGAAACAGAATACAAGGTTCAATTCCTAAGTCACAAGACACCAGGCAAAAAAAAAAAAAATGCTACATAAAGGCTCTTTGTCCATGAGAAAGGCACATGCTACAGAAAAGTATTTTAGGAAGTAAGCAACCACTACAGTGCTGCACCTAAAATGTCATCACGTTCTTAATGAGGCAACTGCTTGGTCAGTAAAAATACCCTCTCCCTAAGTGGCTAGCATGTTCAAATTAACTTGGACACACCATGTGGCTGCCACAGCCATCTCCCACAAGAAGAAGTTAGGCTGCCGTTATGTAGTTCCAAGTGAACCCTATCTCCTTCATCAGCCATGGAATTTTCCTGGGAACCTGTGTCCCTGTGCTTCCCCTGAGGTGTCTGTCCTCCTTCTTTCCCTGAGTCATATACACCATCATTGTGTCTGTGTGGAGTGAAGGATATCAAAATTAAGCTGTGTGGGTGTGTCTGCATGTGTGTGTCTCTGTCTCTGTCTGTGTAAGGAGGTTTGGATTTATCCTGACTTAAGTCACTCAGTGTCTTTTAAAATAACTACAAGCCAGTGCTAGGAATGCCAAGAAATGGTATTTTCTAAATTGGAACTAGTCATCTCTCCCTTTAAAACACAGTTAAAGAAATGGGTGTTGTCAGCATGCCACAGTCATGAGGTCCTAGAGACCCATACAACTGGGACACACACACCCAACCGGGGAAGGTCAGGGTCTCCAAAATGTGGAGCCTTCCACCAAGGACAGAGCTGGCTCCATTCAGCTCGAGCTGTATGGGAGTATCTGTGTGAGAAGGCAGAAAACAACCTCATGAGGCTGACGGAGCAATGAATCTGCTTGAGACCACATTGAGCCTGGACATCTAGCAATGAAGGTGTCTCTAAATAGCTATCTGAGATGCAAGACATGCCGCTGTGTCCTTCAAACTTGTTCCCTGGAGAAAAGGGACTGTTCTCTCTGCCAAACCATGCCCCTCAGGGATCACCTATCTGTCCCTTGCTATGCCTTCTCTGGCAGGAACCAATTCGCTGTACTCTTCTTGGGTTCTATTCTTTCGAGTCTTTTCTTTTTTAGCGATGGCAGCCATAGATACGTACCAGGCACCACGAGGCCTGCACATATTTCTCAGCCCATCTCTACTCTCTCTCTCTCTGAAGCTCCAGAGGGCTCCAAAGTCCTCACGAAAGGCACAAAAGCTGCCTACATTATCACTTCGGTAGGAAAGCAAAACAGGGTGGCACGGCAGGGTTAATTTAAAAGACAGCTGCATCCATTTTGCTCATTACTCTTCATGTATAAACTGCAAATTGCATTTGAAAATATTTTCTTTAAAATAAAATTGTCGTTTCTGAGCCTCCTGCAGGCGCCCAGTGTCTGGGTAAAACAAGGAGCACTGACATAAAACAGGAGTGTTGTCCCTGCCTCCTCTCAGAGAGAGCAGGCCACACCCTGCTGACCCCACTGCACAGTGAATAATGCAATGGGCAGAGGGATGTTTGTGTTAAATAAATCATTCCCCAAAATTGGGAAGCTGGGCAGAATTTATCTCATAGGCTTCTGCCTTCCCCCGGATCTCGTTCAGGGACATACCTTTTGGGAGACAACTAAAGGTATGACTCCCTCATCTCACCTTCCCATTGACTTGGCTCTCTTTCTCATGGACCTACATTGGTTTCCCCTAAGAATTCCAAAGATGAGAACGAATCCTTTTTATAAATGAGAATTAAGCAGAAGTCATCTACATTGGATGTTGGGTACAGGGTGTCTGAGCCTCAGTCTCCCATCCGTGAAATAGTGATAATCATTGTACCTCTTTCACTGGGTTGTTATGAGAAATAGATCAATTAATCCATGTAAAGTATCTGAAATGTTGCCTGATACCCAGTTAGCACACGGTGAACGTGGATACAGATCTATAAATAGAGACCCATTCCAAACTCATTTCCTGAGCCTTTAAAATGGAAGGTGGCTACTTAAAAGCTTCTTTTTAAAATGCTCGATTGGAGTTAGGAGCTCTGGATTCAACACTTGAACCCACAAATCTATTTTAACATCAATCTAAGAGAGACAGATTGCTTTTGTACCACCTGGTATGATGCCATCAGAAGGGCACACCACTACCCACAAAGTGTTTCCACCCAAATCTTGGACCTGAACTTGAGCAAGCTTCTGGATCTAACCATTTACCAGAAGGAAATAAGAGGGACCAAAGAATATCATGGACGCATGCAGCAAAATTCAGACCATGGGGAAATTCAACAAGACATGCCACTCTGCTGTTCAACAAATAGGTTTCAAGCAAAGAGAGGAAATGTCTTAGAATAAAAGGAACCCAAAAGTCATATCCACCAAATGCAATGTGTTGACCTCATTTTGACCCTGCTTTGAAAAAAAAAACTGTAAAACAGCAACAATTCAAATTGGGGCAGTTCAAACACTATCTGGATTATTTGTGATATGAAAACGTATTCTCAATTTTTCAGCGGCTTCTCCCATTGACGGGGGTGTCTAATTCCCCTCCATTGAATCTGGGGAAGACTTAGTGACTCACTTCTCCAGGTGGAATATGATAGAAGTAGTGGCCTGCAGCCTTCAAGACCAGGTCGTGAGAGCCTTGCAGCTTCTACACAAGCATCTTGGAGCTCTTGCTCCCAGAACATTCCCTCTTGGAACCCAGCAGCCATGCTGGGAAAAGCCCAAACGCACAGAGAGGTCATATGTAGGAATGAAAGAGTTGACAACCCCACCTGAGTCCCCAGCTGTCAGTCATATGAGTAAGCCACCTTGGAGTTCCAGTCCATGCACATCTTCAGACTACTGTAACCCCAACTAAAATATGATTATAATCTCATTAGAGATCCCAGATGAAAACTGTCCAGGTGAGCCAGCCAGCCCACGGAACCATGAGAGATAACAGTAAACTATTGTTTTAACCCACTAAATTTGGAAGTAGTTTGTTACAAGTAAAACATAATCAGAAAACTTTGTCTCTTAGAGATGTGTTCTTAAGTATTTGTAGAAGAAATGATATGACATCTGGGATTTTCAAATTAATCCAGTTGAGGAGGGAGATATAGTTGAAACGAGCTTGGACATGTTGGCCATGCGCTGCTAATGGTCAAAACTGATAAACTGGGTCATATTCTCTTCTCCCTACTTTTGAATAGTTTTGAGATGTTTGCTAATAAAAACGCTTTTGTTAATATCCTTGGACTTATCAAGACAAAGTTTGAAGACTACAGAGCAAGATGACTAACCCTAGCCCATTCCATGTGGTAGACATCCATAGATGTTATGTAAAGGCCCAGCATTGATAAATTGATTGTTACCTGTCCAACCACAGGACATCCATCACTGAGAAGGCAGCAGATAGATATGCAAGAACCCGGGGTCAAGAGTAGAATTCAAATCCCAGTCCCACCTTCTTCTAGCTGGGAGTTCTTGGGCACATTCTTCAAACATCTCTGGGCTTCATTGTTTCATGCACAAAGAGGTTTCTTCCCGAAGATGTTGCCCAATTCTTAAATAGTTAAAGAACTGTGTCCACCATAAAGTGCTTTAAATTATAGGTGTTATACCTGTAAGCTGTGATGGAAAAGACATCATTTATTGTCAAGACTCTGGCAATACTACATCACCAGAGATCATCTACTTCCAGTGTGATAACGTCTGCTTCTGTTCTTCCATCACATCAAGGAGTTGGACGGATCCTTCTTCACCCAAAAGGATGTGGCTGGGATGGCCTGCTTAAAATATAAACCGTGTTGGGTACATAAGCCTCATTTGGAAGTTGGGGACATCTTGAGGAACACATACTCATCACTCAGTGCATGAGAAATGAGGTTTCACATGACAGCGTGTGATTGTCAATCCAGACAGACCCTATGTTTGGACCAGAAAGCCACATGTGCTCCAAGTGAGAGGTCAACCAAGCTGCTTCTTGTGGTGGGCACTTCCATGCAGGGTCCTGCCGCGTGAGCTCCCGCTTTAGGATAATTGACTGTTCTCCCAAATAATACCAAAGAGGCTAGCAAGTTATTAACTTCACTAGTAAATTAAACTGACCACTCGTATGTGTGCTGCTACAACCTGAACTATAATTCTATGTACATTCTCCTTATGTAGTGAGTTTGGAAAAAAATAAATGAAACAGATTACTCCATCAACTCCTCTTTCTATTTCAAGAGCCTGTTACTATTGAAAAAAATTGTGATACCTAATCCTGAGTTGTACCCCACATCTTTAAAATAAATTTTAAAAAGAAAAAAATTAATAAAATAATCTCATTTAAGATGTCAACTTACATACACACATTTGTCAATGGCTCATAATTTTCTAAGAAACTATAACCGCATATATGACATCAAGTAGAAATACAACAAATATTGTATATAAACGTATATACATACATATGCAAATATATATACAAACAGAAAAATAGAACACAAAAGGTTTCTTGTTTGTTCAACGTTTTCCATGGCATCAATTGAAATGCCACAGGTTTAGGCTAGCTTTCCCCAAAGAGTGTCTGCAGACCCCCACGCCACCCAATTTTAATGATTTTATATTTGGTTTTTTGTTTGTTTGTTTGTTTTTGAGTTGGAGTCTCACTCTGTCGCCCAGACTGGAGTGCAGTGGCCGCTCCCGGCCACCGCAGCCTCGACCTGCTGGGCTCCAGCGATCCTTCCACCTAAGCCTTCCACCTAGCTGGAACTATAGATGCACACTACCACGCCCGGCTAATTTTTTGATTTATTGTAGAGATGAAGTCTCACCAAGTTGCCCAGGCGGGTCTCGAACCCATGGGCTCAGGCAATCCACTCACCTCAGCCTCCCAAGGCGCGGGATTACAGGCTGAGCCACCGAGCCCAGCGATTTTATATTTGTTAATGGTCTCTGAAGTCATGCGTGTGTTTGGGAAACATTGGGTTAAACAACCCGAATGTGGTTTTTGCATTTGGTTGCAGTTGTTTTTAACAAGTCTCAGAAACATTGATGCGTACATTGTGAATCTCCAATAAGTATTCGGAAATGCTTTATTCAAGAGATCTTTCTCCAGAGTACCCTGTGTCTCCACACAGATGCAGCCTCCCCCGCCAGCAACCTCCCCCACCAAAGTGGTGTACTAGGTATAATCTATGAACCTACAAAGACACACCACCATCACCTAAAGTCTATAGTTTGCATCAGGGTTCATGCTTTTTTTCTTGCCTTCTATGGCTTTTAACAAATGTACAAGGACAAGCAACCACCACTGTAGCACACACAGGATGGTTTCTCTGCCCTAAAACCCATGTGCTTTACCTGTTCATCCTTCCTGCCCCTCTAACTTCCTGCAACCACTGATCTTTCGACTGTCTCTATCGTTCTGTCTCTCCCAAAACGTCATATAGTTGAAATCCTACAGTATACAGCCTTTTTACGTGGGCTTCTTTCGCTTTGTAAAATGCATTTAAGTTCCTTCCATGCCTTTTCATGCTCGATAGCTCATTTCTTTTTAACGCTGAGTAATATTCCATTGTCTGGATATATCACAGTTTATCCATTCACCTACTAAAGGACTTCTTGGTTGCTTCCAAGTTTTGACAATTGTGAATAAAGCTGCTATAAACATCCATATGCACATTTTTGCGTGGACATAAGTTTTCGTCTCCTTTGGGTAAATATCAAGGAGCGTGATTGCTAGATTGCATGGCAAGAGTATGTTTAGTTTTGGGAGAAACTGCCAAACCATCTTCGAAAGTGACTGTACCGTTTTGCCTCGCCACCAGCCACGAGGGAGACGTCCTGTTGCTCTCCCTCCTCACTAGCACTTGCTGGTGTCATTTCGTGTGATTTTCTTAAAAGAGGAAACTGAGTCTGGCCTCCAAATGAAGGGGTTGGAAACGAGATCTAACTACAGTCCGTGTGCTCCTTCCACTAGGGCAGAGGTCAGCAAACTATTGCCCAGAGGTCAAACTCTGAAACCGAGTCTGGCCTCCAAATGAAGGGATTGGAAACGAGATCTAACTGCAGTCTGTGTGCTCCCTCACTAGAGCAGAGGTCAGCAAACTATTGCCCAGAGGTCAAACTCTGCCACAACAATTATCTGGAATTCAAATCCCAGCGTTCACGCATAAAGTACGATTGTTACACAGCCATACCTACGTTCTCCCGTCATCTGTGGCTGCTCTCGTGCCATGCCAGCCAAGTTGAGTGGTTGGTTGCCAAAGGGACAGTGTGGCCGGCAAAGCCTAAAATACTTGCTACCTGGGACTTTCCAGAAAAGGTTTGCCAACCCTGTACAGAAGAATCAGACCCAATTAGACATACCATTTCCAGGAAGAAAATCCTAGGCTTTCTAACAGTTTTCAACCAACAAACTCAATAATATACTCAAAACCGGTCTCTTTGTCTGGCTCCCCTCCTCACAGAACTTACACTTACACTCCCAGACCATCTGAGCATTGTATTGGCATCCATGCTACAAGTAGAAAGTATTGAATTTTGACTCTGACCACAGTAAAGTACTGCCTCTAAGATTTAGACTGTGTTTTAGGGAGCTAAGCAGCATCCTGCCTGGCTTCTTCTTTTTTTTTTTTTTTTTTTTTTTTTGCCTTAAGGTTTGTTTACACTCAGCAGGAGGAAAGGTAAGGAGATAAAAGCAATGCAGAATGAATAAAGGAAGACAAGACTACAGCAAAACACGGAGTAGGCAAGATTAGAGGAGCGAGCCCCAGGGAAGGAAGTTTACAAGTTAGCAACCGAGTGATGGAAAGGGAGATTACACCACCAACACTGTGGCCGGAAGGAAGAATCCCAGAGACAAAATCGCCACAGGCAAAGGTTATTTCAATGCGCGAAGCTCCCAAAGTGAGGATCAAGTCGCCGAAATAATTAATTTAATTCTGGCTATTAGCTTCTTCAGCCAGCTGGGATCCCCACTGGTATTTCGACCCAGATTCTCGTTGGGGGGTGAGTTAGGATGGGGTCCCCGGGACACGGGAAGACATCTTGGATCTGTGGTTGCTTCTTTTCACGGCCCCCCTCCCAGCCGGAGAGGAGAGAAGGCCCCTGACACGCTGGACTATTGAAAGGCAGAAAAGAGCACCTTTCTTAGCATCCCTCAAAGTAATCCTATGAATGATAATGAGTTGCCAATTATCAAACGGGTCCCGCATTAAATCCCTTCCATATGTTAATGTCTTTAATGCTTATGGCAACCCCTTGAGTCAAGAGATACCATAGGGACTTTGAAAAAGAAATTTTGAGGAGTCAGACGACAAGGCTAAAGGGCAGAGGTGAGATTCAAACACAGGGTTGTCAGCTTCCAAAGCTCACTCGCCAAAATGGCCATGAGACTCTGTCTCCCAGCGCACATTTGTCAAGACATGACCTTAAAGCGCTAAATTAATCAAGCCTGAGCTACGGGAATCCAAACTGGGCTCCTCCTAGTCATCATGTGGACTAAGTGATGATGATAGTGTTGGTAAAAATCTCTCTGAAACATTGCAGATTACAAAGATTCGTGTATGCTTATCTCATGTAATCCAATCCAAAAGCCAGAACAGAAGTGGGAGGGGGCCAGGCGTGGTGGCTCACGCCTATAATCTCAACACTTTGGGAGGCCGAGGCGAGAGGATTGCCTGAGCCCACGGGTTTGAAACCAGCCTGGGCAACTTGGTGCGACCTCACCTCTAAAAAAAAAAAAAAAAAGTGGGAGGGAATAGTGAGCATCTAACCAATATCATCAGTAGCAGTAGGAAACAACATGTCTAGTTGCCTCACAGGCTGGATAGAAGATAACATATAATCAGGGTCACCTCTCGTTCTAAGATAGGCCAGGTTGATGCCAATTGTTCTTCTTTCATGCTCAAGGGTCACCATTTGGATTATTAGGTCACTCTAGCTCAGCAGTCCTCAATCCTTACTCTGCAGTTGGACCACCTGGGGTCATTTAAAAATACTGAGTCCTGCAGGGGGAGGGTGCAAAGGGGTGGAAGGACAAAAAAAAATCACCTGCCTGGTACAATGTGCACAGGTGGGGGTAGGGGGGTACAGTTAAGCCCTGACTTCTTATCACTGTACAATGCATCCATGTAACCAAAAACTATTTGTATCCCCTAAAACTGTTGAAATAAAATAAATTTTAAAAGAAAAATAATTACAAAAAAGGTACCTGCACAGGTATGTTTGTTGCAGCTCTATTCACAATAGCAAAAACATGGAACCAACCACGCTGCCCATCGAAGCAGGACTGGATTTAAAAAATGTGGTACATATACACAATGGAATATTATGCAGCCATAAAGAAGGACAAACATATGGACTTCACAGCAACTTGGATGGATTTGAAGTCAATCATACTCAGTGATCTATCACAGAAACAAAGAACAGAGTACCATATGTTCTCACTCATCAGCAGACCCTGAACAACTATAATACTATAAGAAAGGGATTGGCAGTAGTGGGAAATTGCCGGGGTGGGGGGGTTGGCTGTTGAGGGAACCTGCTAGGAGAGGGAGGGGCACACCTCATCAACAAGGTTACCTGCATAATCAACATTTGCATACCTAGCCCTGAATTGTACCCCACATCTTTATAATAATAAAAATAATAATAATAAAAATGCTGAGTCTTGATCCCTGCCACAAGCATTCTGATTTAACTTGTTTGCAGTAAGACTCGAGTACAGTACTTTTTTAAAGCCCCCCTGTGTTTCAAACGTGCGGCTGGAGCTGAGAAGCACTGCACCAGCTCTAAGCCGAAGTTGCTGGGTAGAACTTCTGGAAAACTGTTGTAAAACTGTTTCCAGGGAGCTTATTCAGAAGGATGCAGTGGATTTGGACCCTTCCTTCCTCTTGCTGGAATGCTGACATAATGGCTGGAGCTCAAGCAGCCATCTTGATCTGTGTGGCTACCTTGAAGACAAAATCTACGCACCAAGGAGCAAAATGGATAACAGATGGGAGCTTGGGGTCATGGATAGCTGTGGAGCTATGGACCATCTCTAGACTTTATTTATAAGAAAGAAAAATAAATCTTTCTATTTTCAAACCACCATATCAAATGTCTGTTACCAACAGGCAAATGCAATGCTTAAGTAATATAGTAGGGCAACGCTGTGTTACGCATGAGATAAGTTGCCCAGGGTGACATAGTTTATAAGTAGCAGAGGTCAAATGTCTTCACTCCAGCCTTGTGACCTTTCTGCTAGAGGGCATGGGGCAGGGTATGTTTTAACTATGAAGAAAAGTTCTCCTACTTCCAGAGTAGACCTTTCTAGCCAACTCCACTGACCTCTGGCCAGCTGCTCTTGAATCCCATTCACTCGTGCTGCCAGAACACTGATCAAGAAGAGGGTTTGATAAATAACAGCCATGATGAATACATATAAAATCTGTTTGCTTTAAGGACAGTGAGCTCTTATGCTGAGGGTATTTCTGATAAAAGTACATAAAATTTCTTAAATCCCAAATTATTTTCATTTATGTACTCAAAAAACAATTTTGGAGAGCCTGGCATGGAGGTAACACTTGTGTTAAGGAAAAGGAGTAAAACTTCAGGGATTGGCTGGGCTCAGCAGCTCAGCCTGTAATCCCGCGCTTTGGGAGGCTGAGGTGAGTGGATTGCCTGAGCCCGCGGGTTCGAGACCCGCCTGGGCAACTTGGCGAGACCTCATCTCTACAATAAATCAAAAAATCAGCTGAGCATGGTAGCGCATGC
>CAUYQG010031007.1:0-21613 GCA_963574415.1 Tarsius wallacei | reverse complement strand
AGAGGTTTTGTTAGGATGTTTCTTCATTTTCATTTGTTTCCAGGAATCTTTTAATTTCTGTTTTGATTTCTATGTGGATCCAGTGATCATTCAGCATCATGCTGTTTAGTGTCCATGTCTTTGTGGGTTCTGGGGGAATTTTATTGGTGTTGATACTTATTTTTATTTCACTGTGGTCGGAGAAGTTTCATGGCAGTATTTCAAGCTTATGAAATTTGTTTATGCTTGATTTATGGCTGAGGATGTGATCAATCTTGGAGTACGTTCCATGTGGTGATGAGTAGAATGTATATTCCGTGATTGTTGGGTGGAGTATTCTGTAGGTATCTATTAAGTCCATTTGGTTAAGCATCAAGTTGAGGTTCCAGATCTCTTGGTTGATTTTTTGTCTTGATGATCTATCTAGGGTTGTTAGTAGGGTATTTAAGTACCAAGCTATAATAGTGTTAGTCCATATCTTTTATTAGTGTTCTTAGTAGTTGCTTTATAAATGTTGGTGCTCCTGTGTTGGGTGCATGTATGTTTAGGATGAATATTTCTTCTTGATGGATTGAACCTTTTATCATTATGCAGTATCCTTCTGTTTCTTCTTAAATTTTTGATTGCTTAAAGGTTGTTTTGTCTGATATCAAGATTGCGATTCTTGCCTTCTTTTGTGTTCCATTCACCTGAAACTCGTTTTCCATCCTGTGACTTTGAGTCTTTGTGCGTCCCTTGTGGTGAGATGAGTTTCCTGAATTCAGTAAATTATTGAGTCCTGGTTTTTTATCCAGTTTGCCATTCTGTGTCTTTTCAGTGGTGCATTTAGTTCATTCACGTTAATTATTCAGGCTGATTATTGAAATGTGATTTTTTATCCCTGTCATGAAGTTCTTATAAAGTCTTTTGTTCATTTGTTTTCTTTTAACTTGAGTTGATGTATGTTTTCTTATCTTATAATGTCTTTGTTTGACTTTGATATCAGAGTAATGCTGGATATATAGAATCAATTGGAGGATACTCCCTTCTATATTATATTTTGGATGACTTTGTATACAGCTAATTGTATTTTTTATATAAATATTTTGTAGAATTCACTAGTAATGCTTGGAGGTTCTGCAGTTTTGGGGGTTTGTTGGTGATACGGTACGGGTGGTTTTTAACCACAAATTCTATTTCTTTGATAAATACGGGAATACTCTTATCTATTTCTTCTAGAGAAGCATTGGTTGTTTGTAACTTTTGAGATACTTTAGTCCATTTCAGCGAATTTGTCAAAATTATTGGCATAAAGTTACTAATGATATTAACTTATTTTCTTTTTAATCTCTGCAGAATATGTAGTGGTGTCATTCTCTTATTCCTGATACTGGTGATTTGTGGTTTTATTCTTTTCTTTGAGTGTTCTCTCTTGGATAGTTTCTACTGCAATATCTTCAAACTCTTAAATATTTTCTTTTGTAATGTCTAATCGACCATTGATCCCAGACATTGTTTTCCTCTCTAGAAGTTTGATTTGTCTCTTTAAAAAAAAAAGTGTGTGTGTGTGTGTGTGCACCTTCTATGTCTCTGTCCAACTTTTTAAAGAAATAAAATATAGTTTTAAAAAGAGTTTTAATGTTCTTGTGTTCTACTTCTACCATCTATCAACTCTGAATCAGTTTCAATTGCTTATTTTTTCTCTCCTGATTATTTTATATATTTTCTTGCTTTTTGATATACCATGTCATGTTTATTTGGAGTCCAGATATCTTAAATTTTCTTTAGCTAGGTGCTGGATATTTTTATATTCCTATTGAACTACTTATATTGTGTATGGTAGTGCTGCCAAAAGTGCTTTAAATAAATAAAGAAATCAGATTTTAGTTTTCTATAAGGTTGACTCTAAAAGACTATGAAACTTCAGGAGACATAACACAGGCTTTATCTTACATTTCTTCACATAGTCAATAGCTGGAGACACAGGACTCTTTAGATCTTCATTTTTCCTTCTAGAAAATGGAGCATAAATATAAGAACTCCTCATAGGGTTCATAAGTGAAGATTAAGTGAGAACACATCCGTAGTGCTATTAGATTCATACCTGACAATAGTAAGCACTCCAAAAGATTAGAAAAGCTATAACATTTTTCTTTTTAAGTAATACAAAATATAGGGGGTGCCAAAACAAATGTATACACAGTAAGGATGACGTTCGCTCAAAAAATGGCATTAATCAAATGAATGCTAGTGTCACCATGCAACAAGCTGGACTGTCAAAGAAAATGGTGGAAGCACAGTTGAGTGAATGTCATACTACACATTGCTACTGAGATTTAATGCAACTTTGAAAAGTAATACATACAGAATATCTCTTAAAATATGTGTTCATTATTTTGGTAACCCTGTATGTTTCCTTTAAATTTATAGATCATTGCCCAGTTTTTTTTAACTATTGTTGAACTTCCAAAGTGGTTCACATTCTCTTTACCCTCAGCCTTCATCCTTCAAGGTTGCACACACACACACACACACACACACACACACACACCCTCTTCTGCAGACACAAGAGTAGGGACTTTTTAAAGTTTATCATAATAGTGATATTTTACTTCTAGGCAATTTCAGAGTTGAGCATGCACTTAGTGACTATCTCATCTACTTCCTGCATTTTTCAGAGAAGGAAAATTGTCATTTGGGGATATGAAGTGATCTGCCCAAGGTCATATAGTTGGTGAGTGAGAAAAGTGGGTCTCCAGACTTTCCACTGGGGTGTTTTTCCCACAAAACAGTGTTACTCCTCTTTCTCTTTCAGTGCTGGTAAATACTTTGACATGGACCAACAGGAATTCCATAGAATAATATAGATGCAGTTGTACCAGAGTTCTAAATAAGATTTTAAAAGTTCTTTCTTCAATTTATGCTCATGCGTGTGTGTGTGTGTGTGTGTGTGTGTGTGTGTGTGTAGGATTATTATAATGTTTGGTCGCCACAATAAAATTTCTTAAAAGAAATATTTTTGAGAAGTTAAGATCTTTATATAACCTTTTTTTTTTTGAGTCAGAGTCTCACTCCATTGCCCAGGCTGGGGGGCAGTGGCACACTCACAGCCACCCCAGCGTGGACCCCCTGGGCTCCAGTGATCCTTCCGTCTCAGTCTTCCAAGGAGCCAGAACTACAGGTGTGTGCTACCACGCTCAGCTAATTTTTTATTTATTGTAGAGATGAGGTCTCGCCAAGTTTCCTGGCTGGTCTCGAACTGCAGGCTCAGGCAGTCCACTCACCTCGGCCTCCCAGAGTGCTAAAATTACAGGTTGAGCCACCAAGTTCGTCCTCTTCCTATAACTTTAAGTAGTAACACTGTTACTTACATTTTCTTTTTTTTTTCATTTAATGTATATCAACAACAACAAAAATAAGTCCTTATGCTTAAGCGTTATGGTGATAGTATCTATAGAAATAATACACGTACAAATATTTATAATTAGATTTTGGCTTTAGGATTTCTTCATAAATGAGACAAAATTTTTTATAACTTTATAAGTGTCTTTACAACATCCAAATTATCTTGCAATAGTAGTATAAGTTTTTTACATCACAAATGTACATTATATAAATGCAAAGTTGGGTGCTGTTAAATCTCAGACAATATAATTTTTAGAATAATTTTCTGATGGAAAGTCTATGAATAATAATAATTTTCTTGGCAGTGGATCGATTATATTTTTGAAAGCGAGTCTATCATTTTCTTTACTGTGTCTGATCCTTGGATCCTTGGGCATAAATTTTCAGTATCGCACAAGGGGATTTAGCTATGTGAGTCCCATTAGTGTGAATTGGAGTTTTTGCAGCTAAATCCATGAGCTGAACAGTTGCTCTTTAATGTTATTTTAATATTTAATGGTTATTGCAGGGCTGTCAAGCTGGGACTGTTTCAATGAGAGAGATTTCCAGAACTTAGGAGAGCGATTTTAAACATCTATTCAGAGCATATTGCAATATCCTTTGTTATAAGAGGAAGATTCTTTAGGAAGAAGCAAAACTTCCAACTCAAAAGAGGGTCTCTTTTTAAGCGTGGCAAATTTGAGACTGAGATACTCACTTTCTTTCCTTTTTGTTTTGAGTTGAAGTCTCACTCTGTCACCCAGGCTGGAATGCAGTGGCACGTTCACGGTCACCCCAGCGTCAGCCTGCTGGGCTCCAAAGATCCTTCCGCCTCAGCCTCCCAAGTAGCCAGACCACAGGCGTGTGCCACCATGCCCAGCTAATTTTTGATTTATTGTAGAGACGAGGGCTCGCCAAGTTTCCCAGGCTGGTCTCGAACCCGCGAGCTCAGGCAATCCACTCGCCTCGGCCTCCCCAAGTGCTGGAATGACAGGCTGAGCCACCAACCCCGGCCATGATCATCACTTTCTTATCTGTATTAGAATTATCCAGAGAATTCCTTACATTGCTTTCATCAGGTAATTTGGATACTAATTTTGTGAAGTTTTGGTATCAGATAGAGTGAGGAATAAAGAAGTTTCTATTTTTGTTTTTCGTTCATGGATATTCATTGTTTTTGTGGTGAATTGTATAACAATTTTTGGGGCACTCTTGGTTTTCTTTAAAATTCTGTAGGCAGATTTCCCCCCAGTTATTGTATGTGAAGCAACCTCCAGGAAGAGTCGGTGGTCTTTACCACAAGGTAGATTACTTACTTATTTCAGGGAAAGATCTCACTGAAAGGAGCACAAGGCTGCAATTGTCTCACTGGGTATCTCCCTAAATAAATGCCTTGTGGCCCTTGAGAAGTCAGTTCAGGTTCAAGTGTTCTGGAAAAATGAGAACATCTGGCCTTCAGCCCTTAAAACATACCATCAATTGAGGTGAGGGGATGGCTTGAGGCCACGGGTCTGAGAACAACCTAGGCAACTTGGTGAGACCTCATGTCTACAATAAATCAAGAAAAAAAATTAGCCAGATGTGGTAGCACGCACCTATAGTTCCGGCTACTTGGAAGGCTGAGACAGAAGGCTCGTCGGAGCCCAGCAGGTTGATGCTGGGGTGGCCGTGAGTGTGCCACTGCCCTCCAGCCTGGGGGACGGAGTGAGATTCTCACTCAAAAAACAAAAACAAAAACACAACAACCATGTATTAATTCAATACATTCTAATGAACATAAAAAACCCTTATGTCTGAACTAGCCCAAGGAGCCAGTCATAACTTTCAGAAAAGTGTGGGAAGACCCACATGAAAAGTAGTCATATTAGCCATCACTCATTCCTCCTTTCTTCTGAAAACTCAGTTTTCTTCTCTTCTTTCACTCCACTTGCCAACCTCTGCAAGTTTCCACCCTCTGAAAACCAGCAAACAAGCCAACTTTTCCTCTAGACAGCTCTCCCGTCTCGCCATGTTCTTCCATGCGTCCTTTCACTGACCACCAACTCCTTGAGACAGTCAGCCAAAAAGCACTTTGTTCCTGTGTAACCAACAGCACATAACCATGGCAGGTATTATACCATATTGACATTTATCTCTTTGTTATTATTATTATTATTATTATTAATAATAGAGATGAGGTCTCACTATGTTGCCTGGGCTGATCTCGAATTCCTGAGCTCATGCAATCCCTCACCTCAGCCTCCAAAAAGTGCCAGGATTCCAGGCGTGAGCCACTGTGCCGGGCCGGCATTTATCTTTTTAAGTATTTTTCTCCAACATGCCATGGACTCCTCAGTGTCAAACACCTGCCCCTTGGTCATTCTAGCCCCAATCCTCACTCAATAATGACTTGGAATGACTCATATAGGAAGGCCAACTTTTTTTTTTTTTTTTTGGTAATAAAATACTACAGATTGCTGCTAGAAGTTTTGCCCATAAGAATACATGTTTTTATTAACATTATGGCTTTTTATATTCAAATTATTTTTTTTTTTTTTTTTTTTTTTTAGAAAATAACATTGTTTTCTGAAAGCTGAAGTTATTTTCATAATACCTTTGGAGGAGCCACTATTAAAATTCTTACTTATAAAAGTATTTTATAATCCTTATAGTTACACAAATGTTAATCTTTATTACCAGTGCTTCTACTTACACTTCGACTCTTAAAATGCTACTGCTTTCTGAATTGTACCCTACATCTTTAAAATAAAATTTAAAAAAATACTACGACTATAGCAATAGCTATAAAACTGTTTTTAAAAGAAATTTGCCTCACTGATATGAGGATTTGAGTCCCAGGAATGTAAGTTTATTTTACCTTCCAAGGCATGTACTTACTGATTTGTTTTTGTAGGTGTTTTTGTTGATGACATGCATGCTTTTGCTTTTTGTTATCACTTGTTTTTGCAGTAAAACTCAATGGTTTTTCCTTGAACTCTATTTCATATGATTTTTCAAAATAGAAGCCAAGAAGTGTTTTTCATTTCTTTCATTTCATTTGATATATCCATTCCAACGTGATTTTCCGTTCCATTCTCATAAGATGTGTTCTCTTCCCTGTATGTAATCCTGGAGATAATCTCAGATTCAGGCAAGAGGACTGGCGGCCTTCCACAGTGGACTACTTTATGACAGAGAACAGTATTTCCGTCTCTCCCCTATTAATTTCTATCAAAAGCCTGCTTTGCTCTCTTGTTCCCTAGTGCAACTATTTCTGTTTGATTTCAATTAAAAATGAAATGTCAGCATTTCAGGATATGTTGGGCCTTTTTATGGTGCACGCCATTCCAACTCATTAGGGAGAAGGAGGCATATTTGGAGGCAACCCAGCTGGGATGGGAAAGGAGATTTCTGTTTCACATTTTCATTAGAAATATAAAGCAGAATGCGATTTGCCAAGACCTCCACTTAAAAGCAGAGTCTGTGGCAATAGGGTTCCCAGTTCCCCTATCATTCCCTATCTTCAGTTCATCTGGAAGTTTCCTCTGATAGGTCATATTTTCCTTATTCCCCGATTCAGTTTACCTGGAAACAATCTCAGCTTCAATTCTTGTTTGTAAATACCATATACTGTTGAAAAATGTTCCTAAAGATTAGTAAACGCTTGCTAAAGGAGTTAATTCCATTACGGGGGGAATTTGACATAGGTGTGGCGTCTCAGGAGGAAACGTCCAAGCTTCAATTTTTGACAATCTGAGACTTCACACGTAAAAGCTCAAATGTATATGAAACTCCAGGAGAGTTAGCGTCACTCTGCTTCTTCCTCAAGGAAATGGGCATATGTAGGTAGTTATGGGAATGCTTTGGTAGTGATGACAGCTCCACCAGGAGTGTAAAATGTACCATAGCATGATCACTTCTAAAAATTTCAACAGGAGACCTCTAATGTTTCCTGAAGTAGCAGCATCTGGAAAATGGAATGTCTTTCCCCTTAAAGGCAAATCATATGTTTTTCCAATTTTCTTTTTATAAGAGAAAAATGATAAAGGAATGTGCATTCTGACTGTATCGTTTTTGACAGCACAGAGGCCTGAAACTGACAGAAGTGCGTGTCGTGTAGCTACATTCCATAGAGAATTAGAAACACGAAACACTAGGATAATCTGGAAATATTGACAAGAATTTGGACAAAAAAATACTGGCCCCTTCTTTGATGTTAAAGAAGAGTTCATCAGTGTGATTAATCAGCATGAAGACTTGGGAAGAGGTGCCCTATGAATGGTAACTCTTGCTGTTCAAAAGTCTGTTTCGAAATCCTGCCTCATATTGAGTTAGACAATTCTGCTCAAAATGAGTGACTCCGGTTTGTTAAATTCAGTGACTTCTGTGACAGCCATTTGCAGAGTGCACTGGTGCTAACGGCTGGATATTCTTTTTCGATCACGTCCAGAAGAATGTTTGAGTCAACAAACATATATCTAGCATTGACTGTATGCTAGATATTGAGTAAAACGTTTCCAGGGTCGCAGAATTGATAGTACGGTAGAGGAAACAGACAGGTACAAGTGAAGTGAAGTGTCACAGATGTCTCGATAATGATTCCCACGGGGTACAATGGCGATGCAAGAAGGGGGTGGCCAAGTGTATCCTGGAGAGTCAGGAGACGCATCATAGAAGACATCCAAGTTGCTGGTTTTGGATGAGAGTCACTTCAAGGCTGAAAACTGCCTGGCTCCAGGACTCGGTGGTGGCAGTGACCTTGACGCTTCCTTTTTCACTCCATGTTTTCAGAGTGGGCCCCGGGGAAGCTTCTTTAGGAGCCGGAGGACTTCGAGAAGGAAGGCTGAACTGTCACGTGGGTGTGAGGGAATTTGGGAGAAGCACCACTTTGCTGGCATCTATTTGGACACTAACTTCACAGCAACGCATCTTCCAATGAAAACCTGGTTTTCTTATTTCCACATGCACATTTCAGGCTAAATTTGATAGAATCTAATTACTATTTTTTCTAAAAAAACTTTTTAGAACGTTTTTTGGTACATGGTTGGTGGGAGTGTAAATTAGAGCAATCTCTATGGAAGTCGGAATGGAGATTTCTCAAACAACGAAAAGCATTTGACCCTGCAGTCCCACTCCTAGGTATCTCCCCAAAGGAGCAGAGGTCATTTTATAAAAAAGACACCTGCACCCTCATGTTTATGGCAGCACAATTCACAATTGCACAGATGTGGGATCAGCCTAAATGTCCATCAATCGATCAGTGGATAATGAAAATGTGGTCTATATACACAATGGAATGCTATTCAGCAATCAAAAAGAATGAAATAATGTCTTTTGCAGGAACTTGGATGGAATCGGAGAACATCATCCCAAGTGAACTAACTCAGAAACAGAAAACCGAACACCGCGTGTTCCCACTTAGAAGTGGGGGCTAGCTGGGCTCGGTGGCTCAGCCTGTCATCCCATGCTTTGGGAGGCCGAGGTGAGTGGATTGCCTGAGCCCGCGGGTTCGTGACCCGCCTGGGCAACTTGGCGAGACCTCGTCTCTACAATAAATCAAAAAATCAGCCGGGCGTGGTAGCACACGCCTGTAGTTCCAGCTCCTTGGAAGGCGGAGGCGGAAGGATGGCCGGAGCCCAGCAGGTCGAGGCTGCGGTGGCCGGGAGCGGCCACTGCACTCCAGTCTGGGCGATGGAGCGAGACTCCAACTCAAAAAAAAAAAGAAGAAGTGGGGGCTGAACGAAGGATCTGCAAAGGCAGAGAGAATGGGTTAGAGGACACTGGAGGCTCAGAGGGGGAGGGGGGAAGGGGTGGAGGGATGCAACGTCACTTCTCTAGCACAGTGTGCATGGGTGGGGGTGGTGAGCACCTCTGCTCCTTTGGGTAGACACCCAGGAGTGGGACTGCCGGGTCAAGTGGTAGATCTACTTTTGGTTCTTTGAGAAACCGCCATACCGATTTCCATAGAGGTTGCACTAATTTACACTCCCACCAACAGTGTATACGTTTTTTTTTTTTAATAATTAGATTCTATTAAGTTCAGACCGAATACTATTTGTACCCCAAAGCTATCGGAATAAATTGAAAAATACATAAATAAAAATGAATTTTTTTTATTTTGAGTCAGAGTCTCACTCTGTCGCCCAGGCTGGAATGCAGTGGCATGCTCATGGCCACCCAGCCTCCACCTTCTGGGCTCAGGCAATCCTTCCACCTCAGCCTTCCGAGTAGCTGGAACTACAGGTACACACCACCACGCCCGGCTAATTTTTGGATTTATTGTGGAGATGAGGTCTCACCAAGTTGCCCAGGCTGGTCTCAAACCCAGGGGCTCAGGCAGTCCTCTCACCTTGGCCTCCCAAAGTGCTGGGATTATAGGTGTGAGTCACCGCACCTGGCCACTAAAAATGAATTTTTGGTAAAGTAGCGCTTCTTTTTGTTTTATTTATTTATTTATTTTGAATCTGTGTCCTTTAATCCACCTGGGCACACCCAGGAACCAAGCGCTGCATCTTGCCCCAACAGGCTGATGGAAGGTCCCTCACACTTATTTTTCATAGCCCCTTTTCAATAATATGGAGTTAATTTATTTTTAAATGTACCTAGTGGTACTCCCGTCTTTCATTATACACGGAAACGTCTTAGAAAAATTAAAATACTAGATAGGCCCATTAGTAAATATAAAGTAGTGATGGACATTGAAAAACACATTTTGTAGACTTGGTTTTATATAAAATAAGTATGACCACGCCCTAGATTGATGTGGAAAATGTTCATCTGGCCCAGAATTAACTACTATTTTGCACCCTTGAAATAAGCCATAAAGTATGTAGATCAATTTTTACGAAAGAACCATTCTTTTGTCTGTCTGCAAAAAAAAAAAAACCAAAAACTAGTTTGGTCTATGATAGCAATAAGTGTGTATGAGAGGCTGACAAATGAATGACATTACTATCTCTATGAAAAGATAGCGCAGTTATAGTCAAATGACAAACTGGAAGGACACATGAGATAATCCTTGAGAAAAATAGACAAAATTCAACAGAATTCAAAAGAATTGAGGATAAAATCGCATGCTAAATATTTCTTCATAAATTTACAAATTAGTAGTAAATAATTTCAGAAATTCATGAAGTTCCCATGTAATAAACATTTCCTGCAGCATAGAATGTGTGACCTTATTATATTTTATATAATAATCTGATAGAAAAACACCATTTTCTTTGTGTGATTTTTAAATTTCAATGTGGAAAAATGTTCATGATTCTACAAATGTCTGGAAAATTCATGTCAAGTCCTGTTGATATATTTGGTATGCTGACAAGACGGTCTGAGATTGCTATCGGTTGAGACACTCTGAATGTTGAGTGGAAAATAAAATCCTTGCCAATATTTACAGCTCTTTGGCAAAGCATTGGCTATTATGCCTCCTAGATATACCAAATTAAAATATCTGGAGGATGATGACAGATGAAAGTTAGCTAAATTTAGGGAGGTCTATAGTATAAGTCATACTGCAACAAACATGGCGACCTGGTGGTAAAGAGTCATAAATGTGTTTAACACTAGGAAATATTTGAGAACCTCTTTCTGAAAATAAGATAGAAGATACTAATGTGCTTGGGCGCTAAAGTGAAATAGACTCACTTTATAAAAATGGCAAAGATAAGAAGATTGCTCAAACATAGAACCGGATAAGTGAACATTTGTGTGCAGCTGCTACAAAACTGGGTGATTCTAACCGTTGGACAAGACTGTGTATTGTGCTGGGAACCAGCTTGGAAAGCACCAAGTTGTTCTTCACAGCGGTATGGAGGTGGCCAACAAAGGCATTGGAGTGAAATCTATCTAAAACCTTTTCTATGAAAGCACTCCCTTAGACTAAAGTTATAAACCACCCACAGTTGGAATATGAGCCAGGAGTCACTATTCTGGTTGCCATCATCTTGGACCATAGGGTTTTTGTAAAATAAATGATTTCTAAGTGCTTAAGGTCAAAGTGGAAGAAAACGCATTTTATCAAACTTGTTCAGAAGGGGAAAGATTCTCCAAGAGGAATGTTATGTCCTAGACTCATGCATCATTCTTAGGGAATTCTTCAGGGCCTTTCTAAGATTTCACTACCCTCTCGGCACATCTGTTTAATTTAAGCCGTTTTGAGCATCATCTGAAGACATTTGTGTTTTTAGTCAAAGTAAAGCAAAGGTTTTGTTTTTGTTTTTGTTAATAAGTACTATGATGTGTCATTCATTTAAGATATAAAGGCCTGGAAAAAATGGACTAGCACACATGAAACTCTGCATTGCCCAATAATGTGTTCGATAATTATAACATTTAATGACTTGAGAGGAGCAGACTTTGTCGTTTGTATGCTACTTGAGGGAATGATTGAATTCACAAAATTTTACTGCATTAACTATAACGGCACGGAGTTCTTAATCATGATCATGAATAACAATAATTTATTGATTGCATACTATTTCAATGGCACTGTGCTAGACACTGGAAGTTCAAAAATAATATGACCTTAATTAGCAATATGTAACTGAGAATACCAAGGCAGAAAGAAAGGAAATATGCCAGATGAATACATGCGTCAGAAGTTCAGTGAAAGGGGTGAGCATTACAGGATTGGATATAGGGTATCAAGTAAAGAAGTATCACAGATGGCTAGATTTGTAGTTTATGGATCACGCTGTTTGTGCCATTTACTGAGATAGGGAATATTGGAGGAACATCATATTTGAGTGGGGAAAGACCAAAATCCTGCAGATGTTGGGTTTTAGATGCCTTTGAGATAGCCAAGAAGAGATGAAAAATAGGTAGTTACATATGAAGGCTTGAGGTCCTAGGAGAGATCCAGGCTGTGGTTGTACATTTCGCCCTATATCCACCCTATGTCCTGACCGAGTCTTCAAGATCAGCTTCTAAGGGCTTACACGTCTGATGTGTTGGTGCTGGCTGTTGGCAGGAGACCTCAGTGCCTCTTCGCCTGGCACTCCCCTTGGGCTGCTTGAGTGTTTTCATGTTATGGGGTTGGTTTCTCCCACAGCTGGAATTCTAAAAGAGCAAAATAGAAGCCACAGTGTACTTTGTGACCTAGTCTAAGAAGTCAAACACTGTAACTTCCGCCATATCCTATTTGTGGCAAGCAAGTCATTAACTTCAGCCTATATTCAAAGGCAATAGGGACTTTACCTTTTGAAGCCTGTTTTGTTGAAGAATTTGTGGGCACATTTTTAAACCAACACCCCTTAGGAGATAAAATAGAATGCGTAGAGAAAGAGAAGCTATAATGGAGGTTGGCAAACTCTTTCTGCAAAGGGCCAGATAGCAAATATTTTAGGGTTTGCAGGTCACATGGTCTCTGTCGCAACTATTCCACTCTGCTGCTGTAGCATGACAGAAGTCATAGACGAAACTTGAATGAATGGATACAGAAGGGTGAAGACCAAAGTAGGCCCATGGGCTATAGTTTGTCGACCTTGGGCATAGGACACAGCCAGGAGGAACAACTACATGCCAGAGGTTAAAAGACAAAACAGGCCAGACTCGGTGGCTCAGCCTGTCATCCGAGCACTTTGGGAGGCCAAGGCAAGTGGAACTGCCTGAACCCGTGGGTTTGAGACCAGCCCGGGCACCTTGGCGAGATCTTGTCTCTACAATAAATCAAAAATTAGCTGGACGTGGTAGATACACTCGTAGTTCTGGCTCCTTGGAAGGCTGAGGCGGAAGGATCAGTGGAGCCTAGCAGGTCGACGCTGGGGTGGCCGTGAGTATGCCAGGCACTCCAGCCTGGGCGACGGAGTGAGATGCCGACTCATTTTTTTTTTTTTTTTTGAGTTGGAGTCTCACTCTGTCGCCCAGACTGGAGTGCAGTGGCCGCTCCCGGCCACCACAGCCTCGACCCGCTGGGCTCCGGCGATCCTTCCGCCTCCGCCTTCCGAGTAGCTGGAACTACAGGCGCGCGCTACCACGCCCGGCTCATTTTTTGATTTATTGTAGAGATGAGGTCTTGCTTGCCCAGGCGGGTCTCGAACCCGCGGACTCAGGCAATTCGCTCACCTCGGCCTCCCGAGGCGTGGGATTACAGGCTGAGCCACCGAGCCCGGCTGAGACGCCGACTCATAACAAAAAAAAAAAGACAAAACAAAACAGTGAAGCTACACAAACAACTCCTTCTTATCTCTAACTCATGAACCAGAAGGGAATTTTAAGATCTAACAAAAAATATTTTAACACTATAATTTATATGAGACTCCTGTTACCTATTTTTATCTCTGTTTTTTTAGAACTTTTTTCTTTTGTTGATACATAATGTTCTACTAATGTTTTCTTCTTTTTGAGTTGCGGTCTCATTCTGGTGCCCAAGCTAGAGTGCAGTGGCATAATTATGAACGATCACGGCTCACAGCAACTTCAACCTCCTGGGTTTGGGAGATCCTTCTACCTCAGCAGCCTGAGTGGGTGGGACTATAGGTGTGTGCCATTATGCCTGGCTAATTTTTTTATTTTTCGTAGAGATGAAGATTTACTGTGTTGCCTAGGCTGTTCTCGAACTCCTGGGGCCAATCAATCCTCCTGCCTTGGCCGTCAGGCGTGAGCCACCATGCCCAGCTGTTTTTTGTTTTTTGTTTATAATTGTGGAAACTGAGGCTCATATCATTTTAGGAACTTATCCAAGTTAGTAGTAGCAGATTGGCTTTTGAAACCAAATCTGTCTGATTCAAAGTATATGTTTTGTCCACTTAAAAATAAAAAGTCCCATTGAGTGTGGAGAAATACTTGCAAACATGGCTAGAAAGATAGTCCGGGCCACACTTAAGGGCATCGGATACCAGGAGCATTGTACTTTGGTGATGGGTTTTGAGCCATAAATTGTGAGTTACATGATTGGGGTTGTATCCGTTGACAGTGGTGTATGGATTACTTTGTGATAGGGAATAACCAAGGAAGGGAGACAGAGCAAGAGGCTGATTCAATCGTCTGGATGGGATATTGTCAGGATCTGAACTTGCAAGATGGTAATAAGAATGTAAATGTGAAATTGCCTAGAAAAGTCCAACTGACATTGGAAATAGACTGCAGAAGGAAGAACCAAAGCCGACCCTGAAAATGGCAGCTGGATTGATGGAAGGGAGTCATAAGAGGGAACTGTTTTATGCAGGAACGATGAGTCCTGTTTTAGTTCTACTGAATTGGAATTGCCAACGCAACATCCAAATAGAGGTGTGTTCGAGAAAGAACACGAGAGTGGTTAGGGTTGAGATGTGGTTTTATAAATGTACTTGCTGACAGTTTTTGGAGAGAAAGAGGCACCATGGATCACGAATACTGAGAAGCAACCCACTTTAAGATTTTGACGGGAGAGGAGAGAGAAAGAGACAAGAAGTGACAAAGATAAGAAAAGAGCCGAGCCAATGTACAGCCTCAGCAACCAAACGAGGCAAGAATCTCACGAGGTCGGGCCAGGGGTGTCGAAGAGCTGGAAACGACTCTTGAGTGTGGCTCTGGAGAGGTCATGTTTGGTTTCAGCTTGCTGTTCAGTTCAGATGTTAATCCAGCCCAGCCACCGGTTCCTACCTCCAAGATCAACCCGAAGGAGCTAGAGTGGTCGTTCTCAACCCTGGCTGCACATCGTAATATCTTGAGAAATTAAAGACAAACAAACAAACAAAACCTGATGCCTTGTTTTCACCACAACCCCCGTATTCCAGGAACTTTTTCAGATGATGAACACGAAGGGAAAGGGGAGAGACACCTGGGGTATTTCCTCTGGCTTTTTAGAAAACACGGGGTTGTTCCTTTGGCTGCATACATGCTCATCTACAAGACAGGTGATGTCGTAGACATCAAGGGAATGGACTCTGTTGAAAAAGGAATGCCACACAAATGTTACCATGGCAAAGCTGGAAGAGTCTACAGTGTTACCCAGCATGCCGTTGGCCTTGTTATAAACAAACCAGATAAGGGATAGGTTCTTGCCAAGAGAATTAATGTACATATCGCGCATATTAAGCACCTAAGAGCTGAGGTAGCATCCGGAAATGTGCGAAGGAAAATGATCCGAAAAGGAGGAAGCCAAACAGAAAGGCATCTGGGTTCAGCTGAAGGACCAGTGCGCTCCACCCAGGGCAGCATGCTCTGCGAAAACCAATGGAAATGAACCTGGGCTGCTGGAAACGATTCCCCACACGTTCATAGCCTAATGGGCACTAAAAAATAAAAAAAGACCTCTGGGTTGTAAAAAATCAAAAATGATGCCTTGGTCTCATCCCAAGAGCTTCCAAATTAATTGGTCTGGGGTGCGGCTTGAGAACGGGGATTTAAAAAAATTTGCCCAAGTGATTTTAATACATAGCCAAGATTGGGAATCATTGCCATAAAGGAAAAATACAGAATTATGGAAAAAACTGGGAGAACTTCCCGGGAGTAACACTAGCTGTTTTGAAGTGTGTGTGTGTGTGTGTGTTGAGAAGACAGGAGACTTTGATCTGAGACAGCAGGTAGCTCAGAATTTCCGGAGGGCAACGTAGGAATGGGACTTAGGAGTTTTGCTCCTACTGCTGCCAGCATTGCTTTGGGACAAATAATGCCCAGCCTTACATTTGCAGTGGCTCTGAGCGCTGAACCAGATGTCCTCAAAAAAAAAAAGCAGGGCAACAGAAGTCTTGAGCTTGTGAGGTACTGAGAACACAGGTATGGATTTACTAACCTAAGATTACTTTTCCACTCATGGTGTTTCCCCTTCAAATCCCCAGATGTGAAAATTTACAAGCTTTGGAGTGTCTCTTAATATAGTATCCCAAGACGAGCAAACAGCAAAACTCTGACTAGAGCTTTTTTTGTGGGGTGAGGGATGATTAACTTTGGTTTTCTGGTGTCTCCACTAGAAAACTCTCCCCCCTAAGTCCCTTTTGTACCATCCTTATCCCTGCACTAATTATGCTGACAAGGGCTGAAGTCTGGCTTTTCCCTTTTCACAAGCCTGATGTCCTCAGTCCAAAGTAGCAGATCTTCTGAGAAGCGCAACTATTTCAAAAGAAAAACAAACCCCAGATTACATATGCCATCTGAAGCAGAATTGTTAGAAAGACAAACAATTTTAAATGGGTCAAATAAAAATTCTAAAAGCTACAAGGAAAATAAAAAATACTAGCAATATGAATTAAGAACAAAAGACATAATAATCAAGCAGAAATATTAGGCAAGAAAAATAAGATGGTTGACATAAAAACTCTAATGGGATAAAAATACAGAATGAGTGGACCCTGAACATTTACCATAAGAAAGGGATTGGCAATAGCGGGATACTGCCGCGACAGGGGTGGGCACACAGTGTCAATAAGGGTTCCTGATCTTAAACCTGGCAAAGTGGGGCAGGTTTAATGTCCGACACTTGTATACCTCATCCTGAATTGTACCTCACATCTTTAAAATATTAAAAAGAAAATGCAGAATGAATACAGCTGAGAAACGAGTTAGTAAATTGGAAGATAGGATTGAGAAAATTCCCGGAGGAAGAAGGAAAGAACAAAAAATTGACAAATACAAAAGAAAAGCTATAGAGGAAAGAAATAATAGTGATACATTCTAGATAGTAAGAATCTCATAAAAAAGCGAAGTAATAATGGAGGGAAAACATTTGAAGGCATAAGTTTCCCACAATTTAGAATAAAAATGAAAGATCTCAGATTGAAGAAACCCTTAGCATGACAGGTAAGGAAAACCCACATTCAATCATATGACCATTAAAAAAAATCAAAGAAAAAGAGAATTCGAAAATAGCAGATCACATACAGTAGCTCGAGATAAGATTAACATCTTAGTTTTAATCAAATCAACTAATATAAGATATAGTGGTATTTAAGAATATTTACAAAAAATAATTCAGAACCAAGAATTTTATAACCAAACTGTCATTTAAATATGAGGGCTAGATAAAAAAAAATTCTCACATATGTAAGACTTCAGAAGGATCTCCGCTTAAAAATCATTGAAAAGAGTTTGGATAAAGTGTATGAGGAAGTAAAGAAAAAAATCATCTACTGGGTAGAATGTGTACAGGTGGGTACTCTTTTTTTTTTTTTTTTTTTTTGAGTCAGAGTCTTACTCCATCACCCAGACTGGAGTGCAGTGGCACACTCATGGCCACCCCAGAGTCGACCTGCTAGGCTCCGGCGATCCTTCTGCCTCAGCCTTCCAACTAGCTGGAACTACAGGCGCGCGCTACCATGCCCGGCTATTTTTGATTTAATATAGAGACGAGGTCTCGCCAAGTTGCCCGGGTCAGTCTCGAACCCACGGGCTCAGGCCATCCCCTCGCCTCAGCCTCCCAAAGTGCTGGGATGACAAGTTGAGCCACTGAACCCAGCCAATGGGTACTCCTAAAGCCCAAACCAAAAACTATTTGTATCTCCCAAAGGTATTGAAATTAAAAAAACTTAAAAACCATTAAAAAAAAAGTACATAAGGAAGTAAAGAGACAAATTCAGGGGAAGCTGCAATCAATATATGAAGTAAACGTGATTTATAAACTTTGGTAGCTTTTTAAAATTTTTGTCTTTAGAATGTTACTAAGATGAAAGATAAAAACTAGTATATCTATAATAATCTAAAAAGTGTGAAAACCTGAATAATATCAATATAATGACAGTTGAAGGGAGACTACAGTATATGAAAATGTGCTCAAGAAGCTTTATTAGGAGGTACATATAGATGCCTAATTAAAAAACAAATCAAAGCCGGGCTCAGTGGCTCAGCCTGTAATCCCGCGCTTTGGGAGGCCGAGGTGAGTGGATTGCCTGAGCCTGCGTGTTTGAGACCCGCCTGGGCAACTTGGCGAGACCTCATCTCTACAATAAATCAAAAAATTAGCCGGGTGTGGTAGCAAGCGCCTGTAGTTCCAGCTCCTTGGAAGGCTGAGGCAGTAGGATCACTGGAGCCCAGCAGGTCGAGGCTGCGGTGGCCGGGAGCGGCCACTGCACTCCAGTCTGGGCAACGGAGTGAGACTCCAACTCAAAAAACAAACAAACAAACAAACAAACAACAAAAAACAAATTAGAGAATGAATTAAAAAGAGATAGAAAGAAATGAATTATGTGGGTAGAAAAAGTTCAAAAAATCTATAATTGTAATAAATATATATGGACAGAAATGTAAGTGTTGACAGATTAGGGAATAAAAAGCAACCCAGAATTATACTGTTTCTAACAGACAAGCCTTAGGCATCTTGATACAAAAAGATTGAAAATAAAAATATAGAAGAAGCAAAGTAGGTGAATATTAATTTTTAAAAGTTTGTATGCTTATATTTATATCTAACTAAAAAAATTTTAAAACCAAAATGAGAGCATTTGAGGATGGGCCTAATGAAAAACATAAGATGAACCCAAAATATGTAAAGCAAAATGAAAAGAGGTACCCCAATCTACATGCTGGAATGATGTCAAGTAAAGTGCCTAGGTCATTATTTCTGTTGGACAGTAATGAGGCCCTCTTCCCTGGTGGTGCCAGTAGAGATTATGTAGGGAGCTGGATTTCGACCCCAAGTTGGCTGTCATGATGTGCCCATCCCTTCCCCACTGGGGTGATATCAGGAGAAGCCTAGTAGAGACCTAGGTCTTTCACCACCACCCATTAGTAATAGGACCCTTCTCCAGATGAGAAGGTGTCATGAGGCACCCCTAGCCCTCTCTGCCGGTCAAATATCAGTGGAGGCCTTGTGGAGAGCTGGCTAGCAGTAATGAGGAACCCTTGTCTGACAGGTGTCAATGGACATTTAATAGAAACTTAGGCTTCTATCCTTATCTGGCAGGAATAATACATTCATTCATCATCATCAATCTCTCTCTCTCTCTCTCTCTCTCTCTCTCTCTCTCTCTCACACACACACACACACACATATACACACACCTTCCCTTGTATCAGAAGAAGGCATCAAGAAAAAAGGCTTACATAAAATCTAGAGCCCCATAACAGAATACTCACAATGACCAGGTTTCAAACTGAAAAATTGCATATCATACCAAGAACCAGAAAGGTTCTATCCTAAATTTTTTAAAAGGACAATCAGTTGATACAACACTGAGATGATAAATATGTTAGAATGACACAGCAGCAATTTCATTTTATGTTTTCAATTTAATCTTAAAGATGTGGGGTGCAAGTCAGGATTGCGTACACAAGTGGTTTAGGTACAGGTCAGGTTTTGGGCCTCCCGCTGGACCTCTCTTCGCCTGGGTTAGGACCAGGCACACCTATTTATATGATGTGCCCCCCCCAGCAGTATCTTGTTACTGCCATTCCCTTTTTTGTAGTATTATGATAGGTGTTCAGAGTCCACTTCTCAGTGAGAACATGTGGTACTTAGCTCTTTTCTTTTCTGTGATACATCACTGACTATGATAGACACCAAATTCATCCAGGTTACTGTGAAGTCCATATGTTTGTCTTTCTTTATTTATGGCTGCATAATATCCACTGTGTATATGTATCACTTTTTTTTTTTGGTCCAGTTTCGATGGGCAGCACAGTTGGTTTCATGTTTTTGCTATCGTGGGTAGTGCTGCAATAAACATGCACGTACAGGTATCTTTTTTGTAGAATGATCTGAGTTCCTCCGGGTATATTCCAAGAAGGGGATGGCTGGGTCATATGGAAGGTCAATTTCTAGTTCTTTTAGAAATCATCACACTGTTTTCCATAGAGGCTGAATTAGTTTGCACTGCCACCAACAGTGTAGCAGCGTTCCGTTTTCTTCACATCCTCACTAGCATCTGTTGATTTTTGTTTTCTTAATGATGCCCATTCTTACTGGACTTAGGTGGTATCTCAATGTGGTTTTGTTTTGCATTTCTCTGATGATTACTGTAGTTGAAACTTTTTTCATATGTTTTTGGCTGCTTGTATATCTTTTGTTGATTCATGTCTTTTGCCCACTTTTTAACGGGGCTGTTTGCTTTTTTTCTTTCAGCACGCTTGATTTCCTTGTAAATCCTGGATGTTAGGTCTTTGTCAGATATACAAGTTGGCAAATATCTTTTCCCATCCTGTGGGCTGTCTCCGCGCTCTCTTGGTGATTTATTTTGCTTTGCAGAAGCTTTTCAGTTTGATGAGGTCCCACTTGTCTATCTTATCTCTGTGGCATGGAATCGGTTGCCTATTCCAATTTCTATAAGGGTGTCTCCTGCGTTTTCTAAGATTCTTATGGTTAGAGGTTTTATGTTAGGTCTTTGATCAATTTAGAGTTGATTTTTGTGTATGGCAATAGGTTGGGGTCCTGTTTCATTCTTCTGCATGTGGTTAGCCAGTTTTCCCAGCACCTTTTACTGAATAGGTTCTTCTCTCCCCAGTGATTGGTGGTAGAGACTTTGTTGAAGATAAGTTGGTGAAGAAATTGAGGTTTTGCTTCTGGATCTCTATTCTGTTCCATTAGTGTATATGCCTGTTCTTGTAGCAATATCAGGCTGTTTTGATCATTGTAGCTTTATGATAAAGTTTAAAGTCTAGGAGTGTGATACCTCCTGCCTTTTTTCTTTTGCTGAGAATTGTTTTGGCTATTCGTGGTTATTTTTGTTTCCACATGACTTTCTGTATTATTGTTTCCAGATCTAAGAAGAATGATGTTGATAATTTAATGGGTATTGCATTGAATCTGTAGATTGCCTTTGACAGGATGGTCATCTTAACAATGTTGATTCTTCCAATCCATGAGCATGGAATATTTTTTCATTTCTTTGTGTCTTCTTTGTTTTCTTTGAGCAGTGTTTTGTAGTTTTCATTGTAAAGTTCTTTCACTTCTCTAGTTAGGAAGATGCCAAGGTATTTCCTTTTTTTGTGGCTATTGTGAGTGGGATTGATTTTTTATTTGGTTCCCTGCCTGTTTGTTGTTGGTATATAAAAATGTGACTGTCTTTTGCTCATTTATTTTATACCCTGCGACTTTGCCAAAGTCCTTTATCAGTGCAAGGAGGTTTTTGAAAGAGTCCCTTGGATTTTCCAGGCATGGGATCATATCATCTGCAAAGAAGGATAGCTTAACCTCCTATGTCCTTATTGGGATACCCCTGTTATCCCTCTCTTGTCTGATCTACACAGCAAAAGTTTTTAAGCAGCCATCATAAAAATGCTTCAGTGATAGCCGGGCTCGGTGGCTCAGCCTGTAATCCCGCGCCTTGGGAGGCTGAGGTGAGTGGACTGCCTGAGCCCGCGGGTTCGAGACCCGCCTGGGCAAGCAAGACCTCATCTCTACAATAAATCAAAAAATTAGCCGGGCGTGGTAGCGCACGCC